>ML314968.1:0-65352 GCA_005239505.1 Nicotiana paniculata
CTCGGACTTGGGCGACACTGGAGACCCCTGGCGTTTGGGCTCTAACGCCCCCTAACGCCAGGGAGGGGCCTGGCGTTATGGACCTAACGCCCCCCTAACGCTAGGGGGGGCCAGGCCTTATGGGGTAAACGCCCCCCTAACGCCAGGAGGGGCCTGGCTTTAGGGGGCAAACGCCCGGGCGTCTCCTTTTTGCGTATTTTCGACGTATTTGCATCCCTTTAGCTCCATTTCCATTTCCAATTCACCTACACATAAAATAAACTCCATTAAGCACATAACAAGTGTAGTTTTATCATTAATGCGCATAAAATGTAAGGTATATCACGTGTTAAAATATGCAATTTAGTCTCGCATCAGTCCCCTCGTGCATAACATCTTAATCACGTCAAAGAATGTCCCCTCGTGCATAACATCCTAATCACGGCACGGAATGTCCCCTCGTGCATAACATCTTAATCACGTAACAGAATGTTCCCTCGTGCATAACAATATAAAATATGGCACGTCATCACCCTTCGTGCTTTACACTCTTCCTCACCAATGAAATGATAATTATCAAAATGGCAAGGAATGAAGCATGGTGGAATCACAAATCATGATCACCCGGCAAGGGGAAAATATCAATCATTATCATAACAAATTGCCCGACAAGGGTCTCAGCTATAACCAACCCTTTCAAGTATATCCTTTACAGTTGGGTCCTCAATAGGATCGTTACATCACGAGTTCATCAACGAGGATTTTCAACAAAAATCAACTTCCAAGTAGAGATAAATTCATAATACAATAGATGTGGAAGTAAGGACAAGAATTTCATAAAGAATGGACTCACGGGCATGCTTGACACACAATGCATAGGTACTCGTCACCTCACCTATGCATTGCACATGATAAACACTTAGCACATATCATATGATACCTATTCCCTCACCAAAGTTAGGCAAGACACTTACCTCGGGTCCAGAAATAACAATCAAGCCTCTAACACTGCCTTTCCTTTTGAATTCAACTCCGGAACAACAATATATAGACATAATTAACTTATTAACATCAATAATGACTCATTAATACAATCCCAAAGCCTAAATATAAAATTTCTAGCATTCTTCCAAAAATACCAAAATTCGACCCCGGGCCTGCTTGGTTCAAACACGAGGCTCGGACCAAAACCCGATCACCCATACCCCCACGAGTTCAAATATATATTTTGTTTTGCAATCCGACCCCAAATTGAGGTTGAATTACCCAAAATTCTCAAAGCCCTAACTCTACCCAAACCCCTAATTTCTACTTTGTTTTTAGGATTTTAGGCCTAGATTTCTAGTGATTATGGACGAAAAGTGGAAGAATTAGGAGTTGGATTCACTTACCCACGAGGTTATGGAAGGAAGTTAGCTTGGTGGTTGTCAATGGAGGTTGGGGAAAGAAGAGAGTGTTGGAAATAGTGAAATCCCGTGTTAAGTATTCTGTTTTTGACTTAAAGAACAACTGGGCGAAATTACCCTATGCGATCGCGTCGAAAGGGCTGCGATCGCATAGAGGCCTGGGTCTTGATCAATGCGATCGCAGAAGACAACATGCGATCGCAGAGTGTTAACCCCCCAGCCCCACTTGACTACACTGACCCACTATGCGATCGCGAATATAGAGATGTGATCGCATAATGCAAATTCTGCTACCCCTCCCAGCTACTCTATGCGATCGTGACAAGGCTTATGCGATCGCATAGAGGAACTCCTCAGACACTAGAAACAACAGTAAACACCAGATTTTTTAACCTTTTTGCACCCCGTTAGCTATCTGAGACTCACCCGAGCCCTCGGGCTCAAAACCAAAAACACACGACTCCCAAACCATCCTACGGACTTATTCATGCTTTTAAACCATCAAAATACCATCAAATTCATCGAATTAAACCTCAAATCTCTTAGAAATTTCTTAAAACTTCATAAAGCTTAACTTTTCCAATTTGATCCGAAACACGTCATTTCAAGTCCGTTTTACATCAAATTTCACAGATAAGTCACATAACATATATTAAACCTATTACGGGCTCCGGAACCATCATACGGGCCCGGTAACACCCTTTTTACATAACTATCCATTTTCAAAATCCTTTATTCTTTTCAGAAAACAATTTTTCTTTAAAAATTCATTTCTCGGGCTTGGGACTTCGGAATTCGATTCCGGGCATACACCCAAGTCCCATATTTTCCTACGGACCCTCCGGGACCGTCAAATCACGGGTCTGCGTCCATTTACCAAAGTCCACTTTATTCAATTATTTATTATAAAAACTCCATTTTTATCAGATTTTCACATAGAAGCTTCCCGTCTACACGCCCGGGCTGCGCACGCATCTCAAGGTGAGATGAACGGAGGCTTTCGGCGCCTCGGAACACAGTTTCTACTAAATTACACAAGATGACCTTTTGGGTCATCACAATCTCCACCTCTAAACTATCGTTCGTCCTCGAACGGACATAGAAAAGTACCTGAATCGGGGAAAAGGTGGGGATAACAGCTCCGTATATCGGGCTCGGACTCCCAAGTAACTGCCTCAAGGTTGACCTCTCCACTAAACACGAACTGAAGGATAACCCTTCGATCTCAACTGTCGCATCTGCCGATCTAATATGGCTACCGGCTCCTCCTCATAAGACAAACCCCTGTCCAATTGGAAACCACTAAAGTCAAGCACTTGAAATGGGTCTGCAATGTACCTCCGGAGCATAGACACGTGAAATACCGGATGCACGGCTGACAAACTAGGTGGCAAGGCAAGTCGGTAGGCCACCTCTCCTACCTTGTCCAGAATCTCAAATGGACCAATGTATCTAGGGCTCAACTTGCCCTTATTTCCGAATCTCATCACGCCTTTCATGGGCGACACCCGAAGAAATACCCGGTCGCCTATCATAAATGCCAAATCTCGAACCCTGCAATCCGTATAACTCTTCTACCTGGAGTGAGCTGTACGAAGTCTATCCTGAATGATCTTCACCTTGTCCAAGGCATACTGTACTAACTCATAACCCAATAATCTAGCCTCTCCCAGCTCAAACCATCCGACTGGAGACCGACACCGTCTACCATACGACGCCTCATACAGAGCCATCTGGATGCTCGACTGATAGCTGTTGTTGTAGGTAAACTCTGCTAAAGGAAAGAACTGATCCCATGATCCACCAAAGTCAATGACACAAGCTCGCAACATATCCTCCAAAATCTGAATAGTATGCTTGGACTGCGCGTCCTTCTGAGGATGAAATGCTATGCTCAAATCAATCTGTGTGCCCAACTCTCGCTGAAATACCTTCCAGAAATGGGAGGTAAACTAAGTGCCTCGGTCCGATATAATAGATATGGGCACACCATGCAGTCTAACAATCTCTCTCATATAGATATTTGCCAACTTCTCTGTTGAATACGAAACTGATACTGGAATGAAGTGCGCTGACTTGGTCAGCCTATCCACAACGACCCATACTGCATCAAACATCCTCTGAGTCCTTGGGAGTCCAATTACAAATTCCATGGTGATACGCTCTCACTTCCACTCGGGAAGCTGAATCTGCTGCATCAAACCACCGGGTCTCTAGTGCTCGTACTTAACCTGCTGACAGTTCAAGCACCGAGCTACATAAGCTACATTATCCTTCTTCATCCTTCGCCACCAATAGTGTTGCCGTAAGTCCTGGTACATCTTTGCGGCGCCTGGATGAATAGAATATCAGAAACTATGGGCCTCCTAAAGTATCAACTCACGAATACCATCGACATCGGGTACACAAATACGACCCTGCATCCTCAATACTCTCTTTGCATCCACCGTAACCTGCTTGGCATCTCTGTGCCTGACTCTATCTCTAAGAACACATAAATGGCGATCATCATACTGCCTAGCCCGAATAAGGTCATACAATGAAGAACGGGCCACAGTATGGGCTAAAACACTACCAGTCTCAGAAACCTCCAATATCACAAATCGATTGGCTAATGCCTGAACATCCAAAGCAAGGGGTCGCTCTCCGACTGATAAGTAAGCAAGACTACCCATGCTAGATGACTTCCGGCTCAAAGCATCGGCCACCACGTTGGCCTTTCCCGGATGATAGAGAATGGTAATATCATAATCCTTCAGCAAATCTAACCATCTCCTCTGTCTCATGTTCAACTCCTTCTGTTTAAACAAATACTGCAAGCTCTTATGATCCGTGAACACCTCACATGGCACACCATACGGGTAATGCCTCCAAATCTTCAACGCATGCACAATAGCTGCTAACTCCAAGTCATGAACTGGATAGATCTTCTCATGGACCTTTAACTGACGAGAAGCATAGGCTATAAACTTGCCATCCTGCATCAACACTGCACCAAGCCCAACCCGTGAAGCATCACAATACACGGTATACGATCCTGAACCTGTGGGCAAAACCAACACTAGTGCCATGGTCAAGGCTGTCTTGAGCTTCTGAAAGCTCGCCTCGCACTCATCAGACCACCTGAACTGGACACTCTTTTGAGTCAACCTGGTCATCAGGGCTACAATGGATGAAAAGCCCTCCACAAACCGGTGATAATAACCTTCTAAGCCCAAGAAACTCCGGATCTCTGTAGCTGAGGTGGGTCTATCCAATCTCTAATTGCTGAAACCTTCTTAGGATCCACCTGAACACCCTCTGACGATACCACATGGCATAGAAATGCAACTGAACTCAACCAAAACTCACACTTGGAGAATTTGGCATACAACTGACTATCCCTCAGAGTCTGGAGGATGACTCTAAGGTGCTGCTCATGCTCCTCTCGGCTGTGAGAGTATATTAATATATCATCAATGAAAACAATCACAAATGAGTCCAAGTAAGGCCTGAACACTCGGTGCATCAACTCCATGAAAGCAGCGGGGCATTCGTCAGCCCAAATGACATCACTAAGAACTCATAATGCCCATAACGAGTGCGTAAAGCTGTCTTTGGGACATCAGATGCCCTAATCCTCAGCTGATGGTAACCGGATCTTAAGTCGATCTTGGAAAACACTGAAGCACCCTGAAGTTGGTCGAATAAATCATCAATCCTCGGAAAAGGATACTTGTTCTTAATAGTAACCTTATTTAAGTGTCGATAGTCAATACACATCCTCATCGAGCCATCCTTCTTCTTGACAAACAATACTGGAGCACCCCAAAGAGAGACACTAGGCCTAATGAAGCCTTTATCCAACAAATCCTGCAACTGGTCTTTCAACTCCTTCCACTCTGGCGGGGCCATACGATACGGCAAAGTAGAAATAGGCTGGGTGCCCTGAGCTAATTCAATACAAAAATCAATATCCCTGTCGGGTGGCATTCCCGGCAAGTCAGCAGGGAAAACCTCTGGAAACTCACGAACCACGGGCACAAACTCCAGGGAAGGAACCTCGGTGCTAGAATCATGAACATAGGCCAAATAGGCCAAACAACCCTTCCTAACCATGCGCCGAGCCTTCATATAAGAAATAACTCTACCAGAAGAATGACTAGGAGTTCCCTTCCACTCCAAACGAGGTACCCTGGCAAAGCCAAGGTCACTGTCTTGGCATGACAGTCCAGAATAGCATAATAGGGGGATAACCAATCCATCCCCAATATAACATCGAAGTCAACCATATCCAGAAGTAAAAGATCAACCTGAGTCTCCAGACCACCGATGACTACTAAGCAAGCACGATAGACTCGATCTACCACTATAGAATCACCCACCGGTGTAGACACATGCACATCGGTACTCAAGGAATCACGGGGCATACTCAAATAAGCGGAAAAATATGAAGACACATAGGAGAATATAGAACCCGAATCAAATAACACTGAAGCCTCTCTGCTGCAAACTGAAACCGTACCTATAATAACTACATCAGAAGCCTCGGCATCAGGCCTGGCAGGAAAAGCATAGCACCGGGGCTGATCCCCTCCAATCTGATCATCTCTGGGTCGACCTACTGCGGCCTGACCTCTACCCCTCGTGGCATGTCCTCCATCTCTACGAGTCTGACCTTTACCTCTGGCACCCCGATTACCACCCCTAGCTAGCTGAGGAGGTGGGGGCACGCCTGATGTGGGAACCATGGGACGGGAACCCTGATACTGAGACCCACCAAAACCTCGGGGGCAAAACCTGGAAATATGCCCCAATCCACCACAAGTATAACAAGGCCTCTGCTGATGTGGCTGCTGACTCTGAAACTGGCCTAATTGACCTTGATAACCACCCTGGAAACTCTGAAGCAGCGGTGCACTGATAGGTGCTGGTGGTGCACTGTGAGCTACCTGAAGTGCCGACTGATAGGGTCTGGGAGGATGACCTCTGCCTGAAGAATCCCTGCCCCCAGATGAGGCTCCAGTGAAATGACCAAAGTGACGGGGCCTCTTGTCAGCCCGCTGACCACCACCCTGTGACATAATCAACTCAATCCTCCTGGCCACATTGGCCGCATCCTAGAACGAAATATCAGTACTTGACTCTCTAGCCATCTGAAGTCTGATAGGCTGGGCCAATCCCTTAATAAATCTCTGAACCCTCTCCCGATCAGTGGGAAGTATCATAAGAGCATGTCGGGCCAGAGTAATGAACCTAGTCTCATACTGAGTGACTGACATAGATTCCTGCTGGAGACGCTCAAACTACCTCCGAAGGTCCTCTCTCTAAGTAATGGGAAGGAACTTCCCCAAAAATACCTCTGAGAACTGAGTCCAAGTCAAAGATGCAGACCCAGCTGGCCTGGTCAAGCAATAGTCTCTTGACCAAGTCTTGGCGGAACCCGATAGACGAAAGGTAGCGAAATCAACTCCATTGGACTCTACTATGCCCATGTTCCGAAGAACCTCATGACAGCTGTCCAAATAATCCTGGGGATCCTCTGATGGTGAACCAGTAAAAGTAGTAGTGAATAACTTAGTGAACCTTTCCAGTCTCCACAAAGCATCCGCTGACATAGCTGCTCCCTCTGCTACTGGTGCTGCAATACCCGGCTGAGCTACTCCGGCTGGCTGAGGTGCCGGAGTCTGAAACTGTGGAGCTAGCTGCTCTGGCGTGCGGGTGGCAGGAGTCTGGGTACCTCCCCCAACTTGAGAGATGGCTGGTGCAGTAGGAAGAAGACCCGCTTGTGCTACACTCTACATGAGTCCGACTAGACGGACAAGAGCATCCTGAAGCACTGGGGTAGCTATGAACCCCTCTGGGACCTGAGTTGGTCCAACTGGGACTGCCGGAACTAGAACCTCCTCGTCAGACTCGACCTGAGGGTCCTCCACAGGTGCTGCTGCTCTAGGCTGAGCCCGTCCCCGGCCTCGGCCTCTACCACAGCCTCGTCCTCAACCTCGACCCCTCGTAGGAGCTGTAGTAGGAGTGTCGGGCTGCTGAGCGGAACCAAGGGAAGCACGCGTCCTCGCCGTCTGCGAGAGAATAGAATAGAAACTCAATCAATACTCAGAATCATAGCGCACGACAGATAAGAAAAGAAATATGGAGTCATCCTAACTTTGCAGCCTCTGGGGGATAAATACAAACGTCTCCGTACTGATCCCTCAGACTCTACCAAGTTGTCCGTGAGTTGTGAGACCTAATTAACCTAGTGCTCTGATACCAACTTCTCACGACCCGAAATCCCACCTTCGGGCCGTGATGGCGTCTAACGTTGAACCGCTAGACAAGCCAACGTGTACAGTTAAACTAACATGAATAACACCAAATTGACAGAATAAGCTAAAAATAGTTCACAATTTAACAACGGAAATAGATAAAGTTTCAAAGCTAAGTAAAAACAAGATAATACAACTTCGCAATAATTCCCCAAAACCTGGAGTCACACACTCACGAACTGTCTGTAGGAGTGCTAAATACAAAGTCTGAAAGTAAATACATGACTGTCTCTGAAAACTAGAGGAAAAGACAAGACAACAATCAAGAACTAGGGATAGGAGAGACGCCAAGGCCCACGAACGCCAGCGGGTATACCTTGAAGCCTCTAAGGTGGACTGAAGGAAACTCCCTCAACGCTGTCCACTGGGTCCGAGTGCGGGATTTTCACAACAATAAGATGTGCAGTGTAGCAACAGTACAACCTACCCCATGTATTGAGTAACTGCCGAGCCTAACCTCGGCCGAAGTAGTGACGAGGCTAGGACATGACAACAAATTGTACCCGTGCAGTTCAATAGTATAGCATAAACAAAACAAGAATACAATTACAGGGAAGAACATGCTGGGGGTAAAGGATAGAAAATACTGAAGTGACGAAAATGACAACAACAGTCTAAAATATCCGAAAATAATAACGGGGATTGACAATACAAATTAAACAGTGAAAAGAAACGGCACGACATGTACCCTCGTGCATAACATATAAAATATGGCACAGAATGTCCCCTCGTGTATAAAACATCATAATCACGGCACGCAATGTCCCCTCGTGCATAACATCTTAATCACGTCACGGAATGTCCCCTCGTGCATAACAATATAAAATATGGAACGTCATCACCCTTCGTGCTTTACACTCTTCCTCTCTAATGCAATGACAATTATCAAAATGGCAAGGAATGCAGCATGGTGGAATCACAAATCATGATCACCCGGCAAGGGGAAAATATCAGTCATTATCATAACAAATTGCCCGGCAAGGGTCTCAGCTATAACCAACCCTTTCAAGTATATCCTTTACAGTTGGGTCCTCAATAGGATCATTACATCACGAGTTCATCAACGAGGATTTTCAACAAAAATCAACTTCCAAGTAGAGATAAATTCATAATACAATAGATGTGGAAGTAAGGGCAAGAATTTCATCAAAAATGGACTCACGGGCATGCTTGACACACAATGCATAGGTACTAGTCACCTCACCTATGCATTGCACATGATAAACACTTAGCATATATCATACGATACCTATTCCCTCACCAAAGTTAGGCAAGACACTTACAAGGCTTATGCGATCGCATAGAGGAACTCCTCAGACACTAGAAACAGCAGTAAACACCGGATTGTTTAACCTTTTTGCACCCCGTTAGCTATCCGAGACTCACCCGAGCCCTCGGTCTCAAAACCAAAAACACACACGACTCCCAAACCATCCTACAAACTTATTCATGCTTTTAAACCATCAAAATACCATCAAATTCATCGAATTAAACCTCAAATCTCTTAGAAATTTCTTAAAACTTCATAAAGCTTAACTTTTCCAATTTGATCCGAAACACGTCATTTCAAGTCCGTTTTACATTAAATTTCACAGATAAGTCACATAACATATATTAAACCTATTCCGGGCTCCGGAACCATCATATGGGCCCGGTAACACGCTTTTTACATAACTATCCATTTTCAAAATCCTTTATTCTTTTCAGAAAATAATTTTTCTTTAAAAATTCATTTTTCGGGCTTGGGACTTCGGAATTCGATTCCGGGCATACACCCAAGTCCCATATTTTCCTACGGACCCTCCGGGACCGTCAAATCACGGGTCCGGGTCTGTTTACCAAAAATGTTGACCAAAGTCCACTTTATTCAATTATTTATTATAAAAACTCCATTTTTATCAGATTTTCACATAGAAGCTTCCCGGCTACACGCCCGGGCTGCGCACACATATCGAGGTGAGATGAACGGGGGCTTTCGAGGCCTCGAAATATAGTTTCTACTAAATTACACAAGATGACCTTTTGGGTCATCACACCCTATGTTTAAGACAAAATCAACTAGGGAGTGGAGACCCTATGTTGGAAAAGAGACTAGGGAATGGAGACCCTATGTCTAAAATAAACATCAACTAGGGAGTGGAGACCCTATGTTGGAAAAACAGACTAGGGAGTGGAGACCCTATATCTAAAAAGGGTAGTTTGGTAGGAGGTATTAGAAAAAATAATGCAAGCATTAGCTCTATGCATTAGTAATACCTTGTTTGGTATATTTTTTCAACCTATGTATAACTAATGTTTGTATTAGTTATAGATCATACTTGGTATTATCCTATGTGTAAGTAATGCATAGAAAACCATGACATTGGTAATACCAATGCTACTAATGCATCCATTAGTATGGTTAAAGACAAAATTATCCTTAAAGTCCCTTAAAGCTAGATAGTATGGAGGGAAGTTTTATAAACAACTATTTATCTTAAAAATTATGCAGTTGTCACGACCCAATTTCGGAGTCGTGATGGCGCCTGTCGTGGAACCAGGCAAGCCTCCCCTTTTAACTAATATAAATTCAATTTCCAGTAAATATACTATTTTTAAACGAATTTATTAATAAAACTAAGAATCTGAAGTTAAAAAATAATTGAAGAACTAAATTTAAAAACCTCCAACCCCAGATCCGGTGTCACTCAGTCATGAGATACTATAACATAAAGCAAAGAAAAAGGAGAAATTGACAACATTGTCTCAAAAATAAAGAAAAACAGGTAGAATAAGAAAGATAATACGAGGTCGCGATCGCCAGCTGCTACCTCGACAACTCCAATAGAAACGCTGATCGATGCTCAATATCCGCTACCGGGTCCCGGTGTACCGGGATCTGCACACAAGGTGCAAGGGGTAACATGAATACACCAACTCAGAAGTAACGAAACCAAACTATGGGCTGAGAAGTAGTGGCGGACAAAACCTCAAAAATTTACAATAAATAATATATAGAATTTAGACATGCTAACAGTTTATCAGGATGAGTAATTATTCCAAGTATGCCAATATACTCTACATGTCATCATAAAATATATGTATGAACCCAGTACGGATATGCACATAATGCTCACAACTCTCCCACAGAAGTCCACTCATTACTATATATGGCTCTCAGGCCCAAGGAAGTTCCATCCCAGAATATGCATAAACACTGATGACCATAGTCACTATGTACTGAGGAAAAAGGCCAGTCCAGCCCCCACGGAGAAGATCCATCTCCGGAATACAACACTCGGACAATTTCCATATCCAGGGAAGATCCATCCCTCTCATAACATCAGCTTCGGACAAGATCCATGCCCAGGGAAGATCCATCCCTCAATATCACTGCGCTCACTGGGGGTGTAAAGACTCCGGAGGGGCCCTAGTGGCCCAAGCACCATATCAAGCCAACGAAGGCATGATTTAAATATCACTGCAGTGTGCAGTCCATTCTCATAACTGTCTCAATAACAGGCTCTCGGCCTCACTCAGTCATTACTCTTCAGTCTTACTCACATGGCTCACAAATGCCTCCATCAGCCCGAGACAATGATAAGTATGCATGTAATTAACAATACTGAGACTGAGATATGAAATGATATGCTATAACAGGACTGAGTATATGACATCAAATAATCACAAAATGAGACAGAATTATACGAACACTCGGGTCTCAGCATTTCCGGCGTAAAGCCTAGCATTTATACTTAACATGATTTCTAACATGTTCACAATTACCACATTAGTAGAAGCACATATATCATCATGGAATAATCACTAAGCAATGCCATGGGATAAGCCAGGCCATAATTACTCGGTGTATGCCCGCACGCCCGTCACTTGGCATGTGCGTCACCTCAACAATAGTCATAAATCATTTAGCTCGGCGTTTCGAACCCTCAGAACCAAGTTTGGAAATGTTACTTACCTCAAAACCGGCTAAAATACTATTCTGTAGTGCCTGTACCTCTAAATCCGGCCTCTGAGTGCTCCAAATCTACCAAGTTCAGATTTTTATCATCAAATTATGCTTAAGGAATGAATTACAACTGAAAAGTACCAATTTTGGCTCAAAAATCCGAAATTGGTCAAAACCTGACCCCCCGGGCCCGCGTCCTGAAGCTCAGAAATTTTTATACAAAACTGTTCTTCATCATCTCAGAGTCCGTACATATAAAGAGCACTAAAATCGGAGTTCGTTTGACCCCTCAAATAAATCCCTAAAAGTCTCAAAATCTCAAGCCCCAAAATCCAATTTTTCTACTAATTTTCCATGAATTTACACTGGTTTTATGTTCTATAATCATCCATGATCGAGTTTTAATAATCAAAACACTTACCTCTATGAAGAACAAGTATTTCCCTCTTCAAAATTTGTCCCCAAGGCTCTTTTCCGTACAACAATGGTGTAAAATAAGGTTTAAGTCGCGGAAGGGTTTCAATTTATACCTTCTATCCAGGTGTTCCGCACCTGTGGCCCCTAACTCGCACCTGCGACTTTTCATTAAACGTCCCAACTCCGCACCTGCGATCGACCTCCCGCACCTGCGACTTTTCATTAAACGGCCCAACTCCGCACCTGGGATCGACCTCCCGCACCTGCGACCTCGCAGGTGCGGCAACTTACTCGCACTTGTGAAAACTTTTCACCCAGCCAATCTTCCGCACCTGCGGTGCCCTTCTCGCTCTTGCGGCCCGCACCTGCGGTCTAACTTTCGGAGGTGCGGAAATCATTGTGGGAAAACTTCAGCAGCTGTTTGCTGCATTTTTTTCAACTCCGAATTTTTGTTAACCATCCGAAATCAATCCCGAGCCCCTCGGGACCCCAACCAAAGTTATCAACACATCCCATAACATCATTCAAACTTAGTTTCACTCTCAAAACACAAAAACTAACATCAAAACACCAAATTTACATCGGATTCAAGCCTAAGAACTTTGAAATTTCTAAAATCCACCAATGATGCCGAAACTATCCAAAACAACTCCGATTGACCTGAAATTTTGCAGACATATCCAGAATGACATTACGAACCTGTTCCAACTTCCGGAATTCCATTCCGATCCCGATAGCCTATTTTCCACTGCCGACTGGAAATCACCAAAAACTAACTTTCGCCAATTCAAGCCTAATTCTACACCGAATATCACAAAAATATTCCGATCATACTCCTAAGTCCCAAATCACCTAACAAATCTATCCGAGCCATAAAATCCGCATTCTGAGGTCGTTTACCAATAAGTAAACTCTCAGTTGACTTTTTCCATTATAATGCTATCTTTTAAAGACTAAGTTACTAAATTCTCATTTAACCATTCCGATTTCAAGCCTATCGACTCTAACACATCAATAATAGAATAACCAACCTATGACAAGTCAATAACAGCGACTAAAAATGCAGGTTCTTACGTAACAACGAACCGGGTCGTTACAACAGTACATTATAATTTTTAATACACCATACCAAATAGTAGAGTAATAATATCTTCATAACTAATGCTTGCAATACTAACCCATGCATTACTAATCCCTGCATTACTAATACATCTTATTCCGCACTATTCTTATACACCCTACCAAACGACCCTAACAAAACTAGGGAGTGGAGACCTTATATTGGAAAAACGACTAGGGGGTGGAGACCCTATGTATAAAACAAAATCAACTAGGTATGTTGGAAAAGTGACTAGGGAGTGGACACCCTATGTCTAAATAAACATCAAGTAGGGAGTGAAGACCCTATGTTGGAAAAGTAGACTAGGGAGTGGAGACCATATATCTAAAATAAACATCAACTGGGGTGGAGACCCTATGTTGGAAAAACGACTAGGGAATGGATACGCTATGTCTAAAATAAAAGTAACTAGGGAATGGAGACCCTATGTTTGAAAAAAGACTAGGGAGTGGAGACCTTATGTCTAAAATAAATATAAACTAGGGAGTGAAGACCCTATGTAGGTAAAGCGTTGTCTAAAATAAAATCAACTAGGGAGTGGAGACCCTATGTTGGAAAAGTGACTAGGAAATGGAGACCATATGTCTGAAACAAAATCAACTAGGGAGTGGAGACCCTATGTTGGAAAAGAGAGTAGGGAGTTGTCACGACCCAAATTTCCCTCCATTGGGTATCGTGATGGCACCTAGTCTTAAGGACTAGGTAAGCCTAATATTCATGGAATAGAAACAATAATAAATAAAATCTAATATTTTTCTGAAATAAAGAATTCTTTATAAAATGAGCATATTCCCAAAACCCCGATAGTACAAGTCATAAGCTCTATAGAGTTTGCTACAACTTCTAAATACAACTGTTTGGAAGTAAGTAAAAACAATGTAAATACAGAATAGGAAGGTGACTCTGAAGCCTAAGAACGCGACGACAGGTCTACCTTGAGTCTCCTCAGCAAGAATCTTCACAGCTACAAACGATCAATACCTGGATCTGCACAAAAATATGCAGAAATGTAGTATGAGCACACCATAACGGTGCCCAGTAAGTATCAAGACTAACCTCGGTGAAGTTGTAATGAGGACTAGTCAAGACACCCACTGGTCTAATAAACTGAACAAGCATAAGTACAGGAGATAACGAAAACATAACCTCTATGTATTATCTACACAATATGACTAGTAACAGAACGACTACTATAAGGAAGAAAAACAGTAAACAGTAATGGATCACCGAAATAATACACTGAAGGATGGACGGGAACACAGCCCAAGTTCGAAAATCACAGCAAAATAAGGGCAAGTAGTAACTCAGCACTACATTAGTCTCCACATCATGCCTTAGCCACAAATCCCAATAAAATGGTCAAAATCTTCGAGTGTAAACTTTCACCTGCAAGTTTTTATGTTGAAAGCTTTAAGGTCCTTTTTAATGGAAAATTCTTTTGAAATATATTTTCCCAAGAGATGTCTCTCAAACATAGTTTTCTTCAAGGTAAATGCTTTTCAAATATACTTTTCCAAAGAAGATTTCCTTCAAACATAGTTTTCTTCAGCATAAACGCTTTTCAAATATACTTTTCCAAAGGAATGTCCTTCAACATAGTTTTATTCAAGATAGATGATTTTCATTTGGACTTTCCAAATAATTGTCTTTCAAACATAGTTTCTTTGATAAAATCTACCGGGATCCCGTCCCGTAGTTCCGAATTTATCACACAATATAGAAGATCTCCCGGAATACGTCTATAGTCCCAAAATAATATGCAGTGCTGGGGATCTCCCAGAATACGTCCGTAGTCCCAAAGTAAATATGCAGTACAGGGGGATCTCCCGGAATACGTCCGTAGTCCCAATTTAAATATGCAGGGGATCTCCCGGAATACGTCCGTAGTCCCAATTTAAATATGCAGTACATGGGGATCTCCCGGAATACGTCTGTAGTCTCAATTTAGATATGCAGTGCAACAAACAAAGACAACAATTATAGCACGGAAGGAAACTCGTACATCACCACATCAAATACAAAGCAACCATGACAATAATACAAGGTATGAAAAATAAATCAATACAAGATCTTCAATTCACAAAGAAACAGTAGAACATCGTTCACAAGGAATAATCACGGTAAAGAAATAATAAATGTAAAGAGAACATCTTGACCAGGGAAAAACAAGACAAAGAAATAAATCCACAAAATTCAAGTCAACAATAAGAAGTCAACACAAGGCAAATAATTCCAAGTAGGGACAAGTCGACTAAGATATAAGTTATCTAACCCCTTATGATGTTGAGCAATTATGAGAGATTTTCAACAATTCTATTAATTATAGGCAGTTTATGAAAATATAGCATGACGATAGAAGAGGTAAAACCTTTGGATAATTCAAAATCAGGGTCAAGTAGGCGGTAAGGGTGAATCCTAAAGCAATTAGCTCTAATCAAAGCATGTAGGGGTGAAACTAGCAATTTAGAACTCAAGCATATCAAGAACAACTTCATACAAGGTGAATATAAGAACCTAAGAACCCTAAAAGGTCAACCTTCTAAAAATAAATCCGAGCACACACTCGTCACCTCGCGTATACAAACTACAATCAACATAGAAGACTCAAATCCTAAGGGGTAATTCCCCCAAACAAGGTTAGGCAAGATACTTACCTCAAAGACGACAACCCAGTACTCTAAACCAACTAGAACAACTTCAAAACACACATAAAACTTATAAGGAACTACTCTAGACAATAAATCTTCAATATTTATCAAATTCTAGAAATCGGTCCAAAAGTTGACCCCCGGGCCTGCACCTCGGAACACGACAAATTTTACAAAAATTCGAATACACATTACAATATGAGTTCAACCATACAAAAATTACCAAATTCCGATACCATTTCGTTCCTCAAATCATGATTTTTAATTTTTAATATTTTCTTCAACAACCAACATTTTCCCTAACCAAAAACACAATTTAAATGATAAAAACAAAGACTAAATCATGGAATATATTTAATTCTATATGAAGAACACTTACCCAATCGGATTTCTTGAAAAACCCACCAAGAATCGCTCAAAACCGAGCTCTACAAGTCAAAATATGGAGAAAATGGCAAAACCCTCGAATATAAACTCTCTGCCCAGGCGTGATCGCACATGCGATGAAAATAGTCACTTCTGTGCAACCGCAGGTGCGCACGACCAACCGTACATGCGCTCCATTCCCGCTCCTGTGCTCAAGACTCCGCTCTTGCGAAGCCACACGTGCGTTCCATTTATCCGCATCTGTGGAGACTGCCTAGGCCAGCCTTGCTCGCACGTGCACCTCCTCCTTCGCACCTGCGACCATTGCACCTGCGCCCACGGTCCGCAGGTGCGATTACACTAGAACAACTCAACCTTCCCACAACTATGGAATTCATCCGTGACTCGTCCGAAACACACCCGGGGCCCACGGGACCCCTTCCAAGCATACCAACAAGTTTCATACTCTAACATGGACCTGCTCGAGGTCTCAAATCACATCAAAACATGACGAAGCTATGAATCGCACCATGAATCGAGCTTATGAACTTCCAATTCTTTAAACTTTTAAACTCGTGCCGAAACCTGTCAATTCAACCCGGAATGAGGCCAAATTTTGCAGACAAGTCCCAATTCACATAAAGGAGCTGCTCCAACTTTGGAATCGCATTCCGACCTTGATATCCAAAAAAGTCAATTGTGGTCAAACAACTCCAATTTTAAAACTTCAAATGTTCCAACTTTAGCTGAATTGCCTCAAATTACTCTACAGACCTCCAAGTCCAAATCCGGACGCACACCTAAGCTCAAAATCATCATACGAAGCTGTTTCCATTAACCAAAACTTATTCCGGAGCCGTTTACATAAAAAATCAAATTTCCGCCAAATTCCACCGCTTAAGCTTCCAAAACAATAATCCTTCTTCCAATTCGACTCCGAATCATCCGGTAACTGAATCCAACCATGCACGTAGTTCAATATACACAATATGAAGTTGTTTAAGACCTTATTCCATCGGACAGAGATTAAATTCTTAAAACGACCTGTCGGGTCATTACAGGAGTGGAGACCCTATGTTGGAAATGCAACTAGGGATTGGAGACCCTATACTACCATGATTTAGAACCTTATTTCTTTTATTTCTTCCTTCTTTTTATTTTTATTTTCTTAGTTTTAAGTGAATGAGTAAATATGCGGGAAAGATTTTGGAGAAAACTTCCCTTTTTTTTTGTGTTGTTGCTGCTTCAAAGCTATTTTAGTCTCTCCGCGGTTTCATTTTGGTTGCATGCTTCTTGCAAGGTTGCTTTGGATTGAACATGTTTCCTGTGATTCAAACAAAGAACAATCTGTCAGTTTGAAACGGTGGTTGTTTTTGCGGCCTTGAGTGTCTCAGTCACTTGATCTTGTCCGGCTTCGTTGATGATAATTTCACTGTAACTAGTTGTTTCCTGAAGACCGATTTCCTGTCTTGCACTGAAGAACCTTTGGCTTTTCCAAACCTTGCCATGACAGTTGGTCACATGGGACCTAATCTTTTCCAACTTTGTTTTGCCTTTGTTGGCATTTCAATCTGATTTCTTCTTTCTGATTTCTTCTTTCAATTTTTAACTTCAAAGAATTGGGGAATCTTTGGCTTTTCAAACCTTGCCAAGACGGTTAGTCGCATGGGAATCAAACTTTTCAACTTCATTTCCGCCCTTGTGGGAATTTCAATTTGATTTCCTTCTTTCAAGAGTTTTCAATTTCAAAAAGTCAGCCACTATGGCCAGTCAAAGTCGACTTGATGCCCCTGCCGAAGCTGGGTGCCCTTTTGCATATTAGCTTGTATCAAATGAGAACTCTGTAAATCAGTCTTACCATTCTTTCTTTGTCTTAATTTTAGAACAAAGTTAGACCGGAAGGGATTCAAAAAAAACAAACAATCGAATGTATAATGAATTTAGACAAGAGGTGTCCCTTTCGGGGAAGAGAAAGAAGTAATTATCTAGAGTACATGTGGACTTCAATGAACATGATATGCCTTTTGGACTGGATTCCTGATCTGGGTAAATCGTCTGACTCTCAGAAATTCATCAAAACTTTTGCCTCGAAACCGAGAAACCTTGCCTAGAACTGTGTCGATGCCAATGGCTGTGAGGATCCTCTTTTCGATCAATGGCGCCCTTTGTGGGTTTTCACCAGCCGATCTCTCTCATTTCTCTTTGCATTGTTGCCTTATAGTGCTCTTTGTGAGTTTTCACTAACAAGACTCTCTCATTTTGAATTACTCTACTCACTATCTTCTTACGGTGCCTGTGAAGGTTTTCACCAATAAGACTCTCTCATTTTATTTCACTCAATTGGTTGTATCAGATCCAAGTAACTGTATCTTCCAATTTTGGAACATCTTGCCGACTGATCGGAAGGGCTTGAACAGGATTTGGGGTAAAAAGAATTTGGATGAATTATAACTTTGGAGCCTTTCAGGCGAAATCGTCGCCGAAACATTATAACATCTGCTAGGGGTGGGCATAAAATCCGAAAAACCGAATTCCGAACTGAACCAAACCGAACCTAACCGAATTAATTCGGTATTTCGTTTCAAGATTTTCGGTATTTCGGTTTATTTTGGTACGAAAATTTCGGTATTTCGATTCAGTATACGGTATTGAAATTTTGGTATTTCGGTATTTCGAAATACCGAAATAGTATAGTCCGAGCACGACTTCTTCTTTTTTAATTTTTTTTGCCCAATAACTAGGGGTGGGCATAAAATCCGAAAAACCGAATTCCGAACCGAACCGAACCGAACCGAACCGAATTAATTCGGTATTTCGGTTTCGGTTTTTCGGTATTTCGGTACGAAAATTCCGGTATTTCGGTAATTCGGTTCGGTATACGGTATTGAAATTTTGGTATAGTATAGTCCGAGCACAACTTCTTCTTTTTTAAATTTTTTGCCCAATAACCTTTAGCCCACACCCCAAAAGTCCAAGACACCTATTAATTTAATATTTCTCGTATTACTACTAATATAACAAAAAAAGTGAAATTGATATCTTAAACTATGAGTAAAAAAGTATTTAGAATCAATAGAAAAGGTTTCCTTTTCGATGACTTATTTTGCAAACTTTAAATTAGAAAGTAAGATAGTTACTTCTATTTGAATTTGAATATTTAGCTAACATTATTTCGATAAAGACCATTTAACAAATAGATTGACTGACCATTTTCAGTTTAATACAACTTGTATTGGTTTCAAAAGTCGAAGAGCTACAGATTTGAATAAGCAGAAGCCTCGTAACATAGATTTGGTTTAAACCGAAACCGCACCGAACCAAAGTATGAAATACCGAACCGTACCGAAATATTTTGGTATGGTATTTGGTATACACAATTATTAAACCGAATACCGAAATACCGAACCGAAATTTTTAAATACCGAACCAAATGCCACCTCTAACATCTGCCCCAGTTTTAACTTTTGGGGGAATGTGGATTTTTATTTTGGGTGTGACTGAACCTTAGAGAGAGGCTGCCTACGTATCCTTTCTGAATCAAGTCGAACGTAGTTCAAAGAACTTTGTTTTTGTTTTTCTTCTGTTTTGTTTTGTTTTCTCGTTCTTTTTCCTTTTCTTTCTTTTTTTCTTTTTTTTTTCATTTCATTTTATTTTTGTCTTCTTCTTTTCCTTTTTTTTCTTTTTTCATTCATCCTTTACAATAATAACTTCCAGGTTCCAAAGAAAGTAATCAAAGAAAGGTAACCAACTCAAAGGGTTGGCAAAAGGGTTAATGGTTTTTGGGTAGTGAGAATGAAAGCTTTCGTCATTCCAACCGGAGAACATTAATATTTTGTGGAGGATCAAACATAGTACCTTTTGACTGCACCTGCGTTGACGGTTTTTCAGGGACGTTTCCTTTGTTGTTTCCCTAGTACAATGCTCTTTTTGGCAGTGTATCTGGTTATAATGTATGGACCATTCCAATCCAGAACCAATTTTTTCTAGCTATTCCAATTTTTTGTTTTATTTCCTTAAACCTATCTTT
Organism: Nicotiana paniculata; assembly: GCA_005239505.1. Lineage (NCBI taxonomy): Eukaryota > Viridiplantae > Streptophyta > Magnoliopsida > Solanales > Solanaceae > Nicotiana > Nicotiana paniculata. Next base: position 20,212 of record ML314968.1, read on the forward strand.
ATTGCATTATGATTCTTGATTCATTATTTCGAAGTCCGACAACGTTTAGGATCTGGGCATGAAGTCTGTAGGAATGTCATGTCATTAAAATCTGCATTAGTAGAAACTGAAAAGAGAATAAGAAAACTGACACGATTAAGAAACGAGACATTCCTGGACAATGAATTATTAATTTTATTTGTTTTTTATTTTATTTTTAAAGATAGAAGGGTTTACATCAGAAAGTAAGCAATAATACGGACGTAGAAAGGATAGAAAGACTGGCTACCGAGACTCCCGCTTGACGGGGAACTTTCAGGCTTGGCGACCACTTTTTGGCTTTTCTTCTGCCTCGGCAATGGCTGTAATGGCCTTAAGTGCTGGATCATATTCCTCATCTTCACAAATCATTTCAACTATTGCCCAATGTGGACAGGCAGAGGATTGTTCATCATATTAGGGTCCTCTTCATCCCTAAGCACTATTGTCTGGACCTCGATGAGGTAGTCTACTACTCTTTTAAGAGTCCAACAATCTTCAATATCATGCCCAACTGCTCCTGAGTGGTATTCACATCTAGCATCAGCCCGGTGCGAGGGGGACTTGGGGTTCAGCCGTTTCGGGGCCACTAGCTGCAGCAGACCTATCCTGACCAACTTTTGGAACAAGCTAGAGTATGATTAACCAATAGGGGTGAACCGATTTCTTCTGGGGGGGGGGGGCTCTCTTGAGCGAGGATTGTATTGTGGAACATTTTGTTGGGGATTAAATGGAACTTGGAAAGGATGTGCATTTTTGGGAGGGAGAGCTCGGTTTTGTGTATAATGTTATGGTGGGGCGTAAGGTTGTGTGTTCATCACCACATATGGAGGTGGTGCCACGGCATAAATAGCATCTTGATGGGAATAATAGTGTTTTGGGACAATAGGAAGCATATATGATTTATTGCATGCCCTGCGGGGCCCCTTCGAGCTCGAAACCATCATGGCTCCCTCTTCTCTCTAGTTTATGTTTATCGAACACCCGTCACCATTCTGAGCGGTCTGTGATACAGCCTTAAAATCAACTTGACTCAAGATTCGTCCCGTATTCAAACCATTTTCGACCATCTCCCCTATTTTGATAGCCTCATCGAACGGTCTACCCATAGTAGACGTCATGTTCTTGAAGTAGTCTGTCTCTTGGAACTGTAGGAAAACCGTAACCATTTCAGCTTCGTCCATTGGAGGCTTTACCCTAGTGTCTTGCTCGTGCCATTTGACAGAATATTCACTGAAGCTTTATGTGTTTTCTGTTTCAAATTAGACAAAGAGTTTCTGTCCGGAGCGATGTCCACATTATACTGGAACTAGTGGACAAAATCTCGGGCCAGATCATCCTACAAATTCCAATGAGTTATTTTTTTATCGATTACCACTCAGAAGCAATTTCAGTGAGACTTTCTCCAAAATAGGCCATTTACAGCTCCTCTTTTTCGCCAGTGCCTCTCAGCTGGTTACATATCGTGTCAGGTGCACGATCGAGTCTTCGTGCCCGTCGTACTTTTCAAATTTTGGCACCTTGAAGCCAGCCATCGAGTGAACATGGGGAAACATATAGAGGTCTGAGTAAGAGACACTCTTTTGGCCACTCAGACCTTGCATGTTTTTTAGGCTTTGTTCCAGGCTCTTCATCTTCCGAGCCATTTCCTCTTGCTCGGGGTGTCTCACTGTTCTTTCTTGTTCCATTGGGGACTCATATTGCGGATGCTGAGGGTATGAGTCTGGAGTAACAAGAGTTGTATATGGCCGAAATTACGGGCCCTAAAAGGTGAGCGTTGAAGGCTCAAAGCATGGCCTGGGCGCAGTTGGTTGTGCCATGGTAAAGACTGGTGGTGTGATGAGCAATGTTGGAGGTACCCTTGTAAATGGTGCCTGTGGGCGGACCTCAGAAGGCATAGCGGTAAAGTTGGATGACATAGTAGGGTACCCGAGCGGGACAAATGGGTTGGACACGGGGATGGGGATGTTGGTGGTTCCACCCGTCCTTAGGATCAGTTCGGGAAATCTAGGAATTGAACTTGGTGGTTCTCTACCATTGGACCACGCGTCCCACATATCCAATATGCGGACACGCAGCATCCCGTTCTTATCGGCTGTTGCCGATTCAGGCTGGGTCATAACTGGTGTGGCATTATCCTCAGGATCGATTACGCGGAGACTGCTTTCTGAAGACATTGGGACACTTCCTTTTCATCTTGTAACGTAAGGGTGAAAATCCAGAATACCGTCAAAACCAACCACCTAAACAATACTTGTCTAAATAGCACACACAACAACCTTATCAATTTTGAGGCATTTAACAGATAGAGAATCGCACATTGGGGATGCAATGCACTTGAACAGTTAAACGTTTCTAAATGTCTTTGCAACGGCTGTGTGTTTCATCCCGGCTTTTTCTATCTCTTTCTTAAATTTCAACCCTTGATTTCTTTCCTTTTTGTTCTCTACCGATTTCACTCTTTTAATTCTCAATCTTTTCTTCCTTTTTCACTCAATTTTCTCTCTTTTTTTTTTACTTTCACTCAAATAATTTTATAGCTATGATCGAATCCTATGGGGATTGTCTATGTATCATGACGCCGCATGAATCAGATCATTATGTAGTTCATGAACATTTGGAATGTAGTGAATAAACTAACTTTTTATAACACTCAGACCATGAAAGCTTTTAGAAAAAGAAATACATATATTTTTTGAGTTTGGTTTTTTTTTTTGGAATTTTTCGAAAGAAAGGTTTTTAATGAAGAAACAAAATATTTTTGGATTTTGCTTTTGATTTTTTTTTTTTTTTTTGAAATTTTTGAAAGAAAGACTTCTAAAGAAGAAAAAAAATATTTTTTTTTGAATTTTTATATTTTTGCCTTTGATATTCCAAAAGAAGAACTTCTAAAGAAGAAAGAAAATATTTTGGATTTACATTTGAATTTTCTTTTGTCGAATGTAAGACTTCGGAAAAGAAGGAAAATATTTTGGATTTAGTTTTTTTTTTGGATTTTCTTAGAAAAGAATTCTAAAGAGGGAATTAGGGAAAAATAAAATATTTTTGGATTTAATTTTTTTGAAAATTGGGGTTGCAACTGATGAGGTTTGCCTACGTATCTCACATCCGGTGAGAATCATACCTGCGTAGTTCGGTAATTTTTGACAGAATAGAGGAAACATGACTTTTTAAAAACATTGGCTTATTTTCTCTCTTTAAAAAAAAAAATTTCGGCATAGTTTCGGAATTTTTCAAATACCTATCTCTCACTCTTGATTTTTTTATTTCTTTTTAATTATTTTATTTCTCTATTCTAGAAGTCGATCAACATGCAAGCCGAAAAAAATAAATGCATAAGTAGCACATAAAATGCATTAGGTTGGTCTTTTAATTTGGGTTCAGCTGTCCTAGATGGACCCAACCCCTGTGTTGAGTCCCCAGAGTCAAAATGCACGTGATGCAAACAAACGTACCTACTAGGAATCCAGAATGAGGTTTTGTTATCTAAGTTTAAATCCTGGGACAACTCGAGCCGGGAGGAAGGGGAGAGGGCAACGTGCCGGGAATGCAGAAGCTTCATTGACTTTGCAACTTGTCTGATCCTCGTTCTAAATTAGGATATGACTCTAACAGAAAGAAGTCACGTGAAGCCCACACTTTCCAGAAGATTTAGAAGACTCGAAGAGAAGAAGGGTGTCGTAACAGTTTTATATACAATTCAAACAATATTAAAGCGGTAAAAGCGGCATTTGGCACATTAGGCTCAAACACGTAAAAAAATAAGATAATAAACAAAAGCCAATTATAACAGTTATTCTAAGCTCAAATTCTGAACCCTGAACAAGAGATTCTGGGTTCATTCCCCATCAGAGCCGCCAGAGTTGTCACACCTTCTTTTTCCGAGGGGATAGAGAGTTTTTCCAATTAAAGTGGCATTAATCGAAATGAAATTATTATTTTAATTCAGAGTCGCCACTTGGGATATTTATGGTGTCCTAAGTCACTGGTTTATTTTAAACCTACTATGCATTTTTTACTTTATAACTGCATTTAATTATTTTAAACAATTATGGAGTTTATTTAAACAAGTCGTGATGTCGCACACTTGTTATTTTTGTACACATTGTGAATTATGCCACGTGAAATGAACCCATGATTTACAACATGTTAGTTACTATTATTGATTTGGAGTTGTAAGGTCGAGCCCCGTGAAACGCGCACTCGAATTTTGGATTATGTATCATGACTACACCATAAGAACTATACCCATAATCACAATTATTTTATTATCCGCGCCTAAGGCAACCTACTATTGTTCATGAAGTAATTATTTTTCCTAAGGTTTGAGACTAATGTACAGGGCTATCAGTTATGGAACTGTTTTGGGGAAATCAGTGTATGTGCGCCTAACCTCATGAATAATGCTTATTTGAACCTTTATCAGGAAAGGACAAAAAAACCTTGGTGACAAAGAATATGACTAAGGACCCGTTTGGCCATAGATTTTGCCGAAATAAATTTGGGTTTTATTTGGCAAACACATGTTTGGCCATAGATTTTACCTATATTTTAACAAAATTCCAAATCCCAAATTTCAAAACCAGTTCAATAGTTGGTTTTGGGCCAAAATATCACTATTATATTTTCTTAAAATTGGCCAAACTTTTATATTTTATAAAAGAGCCCACCATTTATTATTTTATAACAATATTGCTTCATCTTCTCAGTCATCTGATAATGTATCATGTAGTTCATTATAAAAATGATAATTTTATACCAAATTTATTTTGCGATAGCATAATGAATGTTATTGATAATGGCACTGTTAGATATTTGTGATAGTTTTTAGAACTTGTGGGTATAAGTCATGTTTCATATTTTCCCAAAATAAATTTAGAAAATATGTTTTGAAAACTGATGTCCATCTTCATCTTCAAACCAAACTTCACCCAAATCAGATTTTTCAAAATAAATTTAGGAATCTATGGCCAAACTCTAGCTAAAAACATGAATTGCCTCTTTGTTTTGGCTTATAACAGTTTGTCATATTTTGCTAATCAAACAAATATGGACTAACTGATGATAATTAGAAAAGTAATAGGCTGAATTCAGTCAAGTATTCGCATTAAATCCCCAAATGATTAAAATGAGCGGAAATGGGCCTACAGTGGGGTCCAATAATATTGCAATTCACTGATTGAAACTAAATTTCCTCCATGAGGCCATAAAATTTAAACAAGCCCATGGGATTAATCCTAGAGCATAGAGTAAATAACAATTGACTCATGGAGTGATTTGACTATAAATACTTAATTCAAAACAAACAAACAAAACAACTCAGATTTCACAATTTCAAAAGCATTGGAGTTCAGAAACAAGTAGTGGAATGCAAAAGTGAACTAGCATATGTACGTAACAGATCTTAAGGACTGGATTTTTTTTTAAATATGACAATCTCAGAGATTACCAGGTAAACCAATTCGAGTACCTCAATAATTAAGCACTTGAAAAATCCACACAGCTCAACAGAATCAGAACAGATAAAACATTGAATATTATAAAAACCTCAAAAGGGAGTGACATGGCGTACAAACATGCCTAAACATCAAATAAAGACCAAGAACAACATCCGAAAATAAGATGATGAAATCTAGCCACAAATGAAGCAAAACCAGCAGGAAAAGACAGAAACAATTCTCACTTCAGCTTTCGAACAAACTAAGAAATCTCCAGAGGTGAATGAAACAGTGAAGAAAAGAGGAGAACCAACTTCTTAGCTTTTCTTTTCATTTTTTTCTATTTCGTGTGTGTGTCAAGATGAATGTGTGTGTGAGAGAGAGAGGCGAGCATGAGCGTGAATTGTTTGTGCGTGCAATCAGATGAGGGAATAAGGAGGGGAGGCAGTGTCTAGGGTTTTTTTGGAAGGAGAGGGTATGTCTGTTTCTTTAGCTCAGAGGAATTTTTTTTGGAGATGGTGGAAATGATGGCTAGGGTTTGGTAATTGGGGGGGAGTCCGTCTAGTCTTTGAGAGGAAGGAGCTGTTGATCTATATGGAAGGGAAATAGACCTATTAGGATTTTTTTTTAGAAAAAAGAGGTTGGATCGAGGAAAATCAAAGGCTGAGATTGAAAGATGGCCAAACAACGTCGTTTGGTTTAATAGGGGCCTGGACCGGATTTGAGAGTGGGATGGGGCGAATTTCATGTAGATTGAAGGATAATTGGGCCGCCTAAACTCATTTGGCCCAATTCTGCAGACCCTTTCTGTTGGCCCATGTCACTGAATGGGTTTTGAAGATTGACAAATGTTGACAAGTTGAACCAGGTCCATCAAAGCATACACACCTGAACGGAGCAGTTGGCACAAGAATCATACAACCATAGGAGATATCAGTGATTCCTAAGTATTAAAGAACTAAGAGGATGTCTCCTAATACGAAAAGATTGCAAACTGATGAAGATGACAAAAGTTGAATTCAGCTAGGACAAAAATAAAAGGAAGGAAGTTGAGTTATATTTGAACTCATTTACTCAAGTAGAGTTGGATCAGAAATAAACCATGGACTCAACAACTGACTCTATAAATACTCAAAGTATTACTGCTGAAATTCTTGACGCACAAAGACTAAATTGAATCAAGTTCTGAAAGACAAATTCCCAGGATATTTGCAAGCAGAAGTATTGTGCAAAGGCTACAGTTCAACTAGAAGAAAAAATTCCATATGTGTATCATTGAGTCTAGTTGGTTGTAGTAGGAGTTTTAACATTGTATCTTTTCAGCTTTCATAGAAGCAGTTGTAATAGGTACACATTGTTCAAGTTAGAGTTAGCTTGAAGTCTGTAGAAATTAGCTAGAGGCTAGTTGATACAAAGAGGATTAGAGTTAGTCCTAGGATTACAAAAGAGTTTATTTTGTAAGTCCGTTTGGCNATCTGTGTCTTACTTTACTGCTTTATTATTCCGCAAATAGTAGTAAGTAGTACACCAAGAAGAACCAGGTTCTTCTTATTAGACAGCACTCGAAAATTGGGTACTGCACAATTAACTTATAATATTGTGTAGTATTGACGTCTAAAACATCATTTGTTATCAGAGCAGGTTGTCCTTAAAAAGGCTAACACCTTGGAAAAGATCAAGATGAGTGCACCACCTGGGAACTGGGAAGGTCATTCAACTGCAAGGCCACCACTCTTCAATGGCCAATACTATTCTTTGTGGAAGAATAGAATGAAGGACCACCTCATTGGAGAGGACTATGAACTCTAGGACATAGTCACTGATGGACCACTTGCAACAATGAAGAAAACTACTAAAGATGTAGATATACCTAAGACTAGGGCTTACTGTACGACTGAAGATCTGAAGAAATGGGAGAAGAATGCCAAAGCAAAGAAGTGGCTAGTGTGTGGATTAGGACCATATGAATACAGTAGAATCCATAGTTACACCACTGCCAAGGAAATCTGGGATACTCTACAAGTAGCCTATGAAGGAACAACTCAAGTGAAGAGGTATAGAGGTACACTACTATACTCTCAGTATGAAAACTTCACTATGAAAGAAGGAGAGATAATTCAGGAAATGTATACAAGGTTCACAACCTTGACAAATGCACTCAAGTCTCTTGGAAGAATCATACTTGAAGAAGACAAGGTAGAGAACATCTTGACAAGGGTTCTGCCTATCTCCTGGGAAAGCAAGATCACTGCTATCCAGGAATCCAAAAATATGGCAATCCTTAGACTGGATGAGTTGATTTGAAACCTCACTGCTTACGAACTCAGAAGGCAAACCATGAAGATGGATTCCCCAAAGAAGGAGAGAAGTCTAGCACTGAGGATCACTGATGGAGATGATCTGGAGGAGGATGAGATGGCCATGATAACCAAAGAATTCAGAAACTTTCTCATGAGGAATAAGGGCATCTCCAGGGGAGGAAACTTCAAAAAAAACAAAGGCACCAGAAAGGTCAGCTAATGAGAGATGCTATAAATGTGGTAAAACTGACCATCTCATTAAAACTGTCCTCAGTGGGAAGTATAGTGGAAAAAGGAAAGACATGAGAGAACGAACAGGAGGAAGGAACAGGTTCAACCCAAGACAAACACAACAAAGGCTATGGTTGCTGCTTGGGGGGGAAGTTCAGATTAAGAATCAGAAGATGGGGAGACTGAAGATCAGGCGCTCATGGCAATTGGAGAATCTGACAAGGAATCACATGAAGAACCAGAGGTAAGTATCTCTCATCTTAAAAACAAAGTAAAGTTCCTATCTAAGGAAAAACTCTCTGAGTTGCTACTTGATTTCATAGATGATTCTGAGGAAACAACCAAAGAGAAGGATAAACTATCTAAAGAATGTGTAATGCTAAAAGAAAAATACATAAATCTGGAAATCAGAGTCAGTCAATGTTGCAAATCAACCTTCTATGTGTGTAGAAGAAAGTGTACATGTTGTCTTTGATAAAACTAATAGATTATTTGAAAGACAGGAACCAGAAGATGAGGAGCTTGGACTGGTGAGGAGCAATGACCACATTGAAGCACCTATGGCAGATGGAACAGGTGATAGAACAGGTTCAACAACCCCATGCAACTCGAGAGGGGGAATTCTACATGAAAATACTGGCCCTGATCTTGTTCCACAACTACAAGACAACATGGAACAATCCAGAAGTGAACAACTGGTACTCAAACCACACAAATAATAGAGTTCTCACCCTCTTGAGAACACCATAACAGACTTGAGATTTGGAATCAAAACTAGATCCTCCTTGAAAAATTTGTGTGCGTTTGATGCATTTCTATCCTTGATTGAACCAAAGAACATTGTTGAAGCCCTGCAAGATGCTGATTGGGTAACAACCATGCAAGAAGATCTGAATCAATTTGAGAGGAGTCAAGTATGGCACTTGGTACCCAGGCCACTAGACAGATTAGTAATTGGCACCAAGTGGGTCTTCAGGAATAAGCTCGATGAGGATGGAACTGTTACAAGAAATAAGGCTAGACTGGTTGTTCAAGGATACAGCCAAGAAGAGGGAATTGACTATGGTGAGACCTTTGCTCCTGTGGAAAGATTGGAGGCAATCAGACTTCTTATAGCATTTGCTGCACACATGGAATTCACTCTTCATCAGATGGATGTAAAGAGTGCCTTGCTTAATGGCTATTTGAAGGAAGATGTATTTGTAAAACAACCTCCTGATTTTGAAAGCAAAGAGTCACCTGATCATGTATATAAACTTAACAAGGCTCTCTATGGTCTCAAGCAAGCGCCTAGAGCTTGGTACGAGAGATTGTCAAAATTCCTGCTGGAACATGGGTACAAACGAGGCAAGATAGATAGTACTTTGTTCCTAAAGGAAAAGGGAAAAGATCTTCTGATTGTGCAAATATATGCTTATGATATCATATTTGGGGAAACTACTGAAAAGCTTAGCAAGGAATTTGCTACATTAATGGGAAGTGAGTTTGAAATGAGTATGATGGGTGAGCTAACCTTCTTCTTAGGTTTGCAAATCAAAAAAATCCACATAGCACAATGATATATCAACAGAAGTATGTGAAAGAACTCCTCAAGAAATTCAAAATGGAGGATTCAAAGGAGAAAGATACCCTAATAGCCACATCTACAAAATTGGATGTGGATGAACCTGGTTCATCTGTTGATCAGAAGACATACAGAGGGATGATTGGGTCTCTACTCTATCTTACTGCAAGTAGACCTGATATTGTGTTCGTTGTGGGACTATGTGCTAGGTTTCAAGCCAATCCAAAGGAGTCCCACCTCACTGCAGAAAAAGAATTTTAAGATATCTGAAGGGCACCACTGATCTGTGCCTTTGGTATCCTAAAGGTAGTAGTTTTGACCTTGTAGGATATGCTGATTTGATTATGCAGGTTTCTTGGTTGACAGGAAAAGTACTTCAGGCATGGCTCACTTTTTGGGCTCCTGCCTTGTCTCTTGGGCCACCAAAAAACAAAATTCAGTAGCATTGTCTACTGTTGAGGCTGAATATGCGGCTGCAGCCTCTTGTTGTGCCCAGTTGCTATGGATCAAGCAACAACTCCTGGACTTCGATATAGATGTGGGATGCATTCCTATTTACTGTGATAACACTAGTGCAATTAGTATGACTAAGAACCCAGTTCATCACAAGACATAGATGTTAGGCACCATTTCTTGAGGGATAACTATAAAAGGGAATGATCTCAATCGAATTATGTGCTATTGATCATCAAATTGCTGATATATTTACCAAAGAATTGATTAGGGAGCATTATGAGAGAAACAGGCTTGAATTAGGGATGATTAAGATCACCTAATTGAAAAACAAAAATGAAAAACAAACTGAAAAATTAAGAAAAAAAAGGAAGTTTATTTTGGCTAGAAAATTTTAATTAGGTACTTAATCAGATTAATCATTGCTCAGTACTATGTCTTTATTGCCATACTCTTCTGCCATATATTAATATGATTCCCTAGTTACTAATAATGCTTCTCTATCTTTGTGAATTGAGGCAAAATAAAGATTTTTAAATGGATGAACCTGGTTCATCCATGCTTGTTTATATGACTGACAAGGTATGTTCTCATCTCCATACATGTATTAATTCACGTACAGTCATACATGAGCAGGACTCTATCCATTTATGGTTCAAATTCATATTCTCGTACTTACCCAAATAATGAACCAGTTCCAAGAAGTCCCTTCTCAATTGATTAGCCTAGTCAGGTGGAAAGTAACTGTCTAATCGATGTCCAATCCCTGACAGTCCTTAATCAATTAGTATACTTGGGTTAATACACTTCCATTGTAATCTCCCCAGCTACAAGTTATAAATAGGCCATCATTACCCATTGTGCATAAAGCAACAGTCGAACCTTGTTCAACTTACTCATCTCAAAATCCCTACTGCCTTTTATTTTCTTCTCTCTCTACCAAAATCAAAATCATGTCGTCTCCTCCACTAGCTTCTTCTGACTCATCCCCAACTAGAGATTATGATGGGGGATACTATGAATCAGACTCAAACTCTCCCTCAATTTATAATTCTGAGTCTCCTGAAAAATCATCAACCCCAGAACACTATACAATCCCTGAACCCACACCAAACCCTACCCCAGCCCCCAAAACCCGTCGTGTTAAGGTTCTTGCCCGCAAATCTGTGGCTTCTGGTTCAAGAGCAAAATTCTTGGAAGAATTGTTACATGCTGAGGAAGGCTCGAAACCAGAATCATCCAATGATTAATTCAAATCAGCCAATGAAGACGAAGCACCTGGTTCATCCAGTGCTGAGAAAGGTAATACTGAAGTTACCTTTGATTTAAATTATACTGAAAATAGATTTGTGTTGGTGGGGTCTGTGGTGGATGTGAAAGTGCCAAGAAGGCAAAGAAAATATGGGAAAGAGAAAAATCTTGAGAACGAGGGAGAAGTAGATGTGAGGGGATCCGGGAAGGATAGTACCACGCTTGCAATTTGTGGCCCCATTCTTGAAAATCTTGAAGAAGATGTCATGGTTTTAGGGGGAACTACTGAAGTTGAGGAGGTTGTTGCTGGGTTGGAGAAGTTAATGAAGGAAATAGATGAACATGTTTCTTCTAGGAAGAAACTTTGGCTGAAAGACTGAAGAAGTTGGGGGACTCATACAACCCCACGAAGAGAAGGACTCCAAAGTCCAAAAAGTCTAAAGCCTCAGTTCCTTCAAAGAAAAGGAAGACTGCTGATTCTGTTGGTGTACCTATTCCTAGGATACGTGCTACAAAAAATATTGTACGAGAAGAGGAGGAGAAGTTGGAAAAAGCTATGCAAGAGAGCAAAAGAAAGAAGGCAGAGAAGGGGAAAGCAAAGGTAGGGGAGCCTGTTGAAGCTATTGGTGACGATGAAGAGTTGTTGGACCTGGTCCAACAAGAAGAGGAGGCTGCTCCAGTGGTTATCAAGACACCCAAGCCCAAAATGGATAAGACTTCTTCAAAGAAGTCAGCTACTATGTCCATCACCATTGGGAGTACTGCTTCGAGGACAAGGTCTAAGATAGAGAAGGTGAAGAAAGTACAGATTGTTGAGAGGTATGATGATCCAGAATGGAGTGGAGAGGAAGAGAAGGAGGTTGGAGAAGTGTCTACTGACAGAGTTGCCATGTTTGGAAAGAGAACGATCTTGAAGGGAAAGTTGTTGAAGGATTTGGAGGAGCCTGGAATGAGGTATTTACTGGATTTTCTGGTAGCGCAGGGCTGGAAGGACATGGTCTTTCGCATGGAAGGCAGGCTGGTCAGAAATGAAGTTGTGGAGTTCATGGGGAATGTCACAGTCATTGGAGGCAGGGTCACCTCATTGGTCAAGGGAGTTGAAGTCTCATTTGATGCTCAAGAACTGGGATTCATTCTAGACATTCCAGCTGAGGGTTGTGAAGACTACACGAGGCAGAGATGGCCTTGTTTAGATGGAATGGCCTCAACTCTCAATATCACCAGATTCTTCTGCCACAATGAGAAGGAGCTTGAACCCAGGGTTGTGTACAAGAGTGAGATGAAGCCTGAGCACAAGTGGTTCTTTGAATTTGTTATCAAATTCCTGCTGCCCAGACAAGAACGAAGACACATTGCTAACTACATGGATTTAACCCTTATGGAGTGTCTGTACAGAGGCAAGCAGATCAATTTTCCAGCTTTTATCATCCAGCTCTTGGACAGAGTGGTGAATGGAACCAAAGCCTATGCGATCCCTTATGGCTTTATTCTGACTGCAGTTCTTGCTCATTTTGGAGTTCCTACAAAGAAGGATGAAATGGCTACTGCTAAGGATTTCTTTGGGAAGGACACTCTGATGTCTTGTGATTATACTGTCAATGCCTCGGCAGATGAACCTGGTTCATCTCGGAAGCAACCAGTCAACAGTAAGGTCCATACTCTGGTGCAGGAAAGCGAGTTAAAGGATATATAGATCCTTCGATTGAAGTCTCGCTTAGTTGAGGTGGAAGTTGAGCGTGATGCTCTCAAAGCTGAGTTAGCAAAGGAACAGGAGAAAAATGAAGGTGTTTTACACCAAATGTTGTCCCTTCTACAAACCAAGAACCCAGCCTCATCTGCACTCTCCCAACCTTAGGAATGTAAAGTGTTACCCCCTCCAAACCAATCAAGTGCCCAGTTCGGGACAGTGTCTAGTTTTTGTTTCAGTTTTATTCTGTTTTTCTCATGTTTTGGCTGTTTTGATTTTAATTTGTTTTCGTGTTGATCATCACTGTTAATAACTGAAATCTTGATGTTCTGAAAAATGTCTCAATTTCTTATTTAGCTTACATTATTAGTTTCTTGTGTTGATTAATCATGTTTGCACCTACAGTTGCCTAAATTGGCCATGAGTAAGAATTAAAAACTGGTAAGTATCATTTTGCAACTTTTCGATAATGCCAAAAGGGGGAAGATGTGTTGTGTGTTTCAAAATTTTCAAAAGTGATATTTATAACCTAATGAACGTGGTTATCAATGATTAATGCTTAAAAATATACAAAGTGTTTGAACTGTATACAGGATAAAAGCACAGAGTTTGTCATCATCAAAAAGGAGGAATTTGTTGGCCCATGTCACTGAATGGGTTTTGAAGATTGACAAATGTTGACAAGTTGAACCAGGTACATCAAAGCATACACACCTGAACGGAGCAGTTGGCACAAGAATCGTACAAGCATAGGAGATATCAGTGATTGCTGAGTATCAAAGAACTAAGAGGATGTCTCCTAATACGAAAAGATTGCAAACTGATGAAGATGATAGAAGTTGAATTCAGCTAGGATAGATATAAAGGAAGGAAGTTGAGTTATATTTAAACTCGTGTACTCAAGTAGAGTTGGATCAGAAATAAACCATGGACTCAATAACTGACTCTATAAATACTCAAAGTATTACTGCTGAAATTCTTGACGCACAAAGACTAAATTGAATCAAGTTTTGAAAGAAAAATTCCCAGGATATTTGCAAGCAGAAGTATTGTGCAAAGGCTACAGTTCAACTAGAAGAAACAGTTCCATCTGTGTGTCATTGAGTCTAGTTGGTTGTAGTAGGAGTTTTAACATTGTATCTTTTTAGCTTTCATAGAAGCATTTATAATAGGTACACATTGTTCAAGTTAGAGTTAGCTTGAAGTCTGTAGAAATTAGCTAGAGGCTAGTTGATACAAAGAGGATTAGAGTTAGTCCTAGGATTACAAAAGAGTTTATTTTGTAAGTCCATTTGGCTCAGAGTTTTTAGTGAAGTGTTTGAGCAAATCCTACTGAGGAGTAGGTTGTGGATTTTTCACCTTTTGAGCCAGGTGTTTTTCGCGTAAAATATCTGTGTCTTTACTTTACTTCTTTATTATTCCGCAAATAGTAGTAAGTAGTAGACCAAGAAGAACCAGGTTCTTCTTATTAGACAACACTCAAAAATTGGGTACTGCACAATTAACTTATAATATTGTGTAGTATTGACATCTAAAACATCACTTCCTTTCCTTTCCTTTCCTTCTTTATTAGAGTTTTTTGCAAAATTAGCCATTTTAGACAAATTTTAATTTAAATCCATTTTTTGTGTGACTAGCATATTTATCTTTTTTACCTAATGATGGACTAATGCAGCTAATTAACTAACCTAAGAATGTATTTTTTTTATTTTTAAATATTTAAATAATGCATTTAACAATGTAATTAAATCCTAAAAATATGATTTAAAATCTAAAATGCTATGAAATTAAAATTTGAACATTTTTATGATTGAAGATATTCCTAATATGCATAGATTCAAACAAACAAATAAAGAGAAACTTCTAAAAATTTTATAAAATTAAAAACAACTAAAAGAAATTATTTTGGTGAATTTGTAGGAGCATGGGCAAAAATTAGGTGCTTACAGTTGCCCCTCTTTGATCAGAAACATGAAGAGTTTTCGGGAAAAAATTAAGTGAGCAATTACGAGCAACATAGCTTGTTGTGGGTACGATTAATAATAAATCATCGTAATTATGGTTTCGATTTCCGTGGCATAGTCATGATACATAACCCCAATTCGAGTGCGCGTTTCACGTGAGTCGACCACAATTTCAAATAATAAAACAAACATGTTATGCATAGATCCAAACAAACAAATAAAGAGAAACTTTTAAGAATTCTATAAAAGTGAAAACAACTAAAAAAAATTATTTTGGTGACTTTGTAGGAGTATATTGTTATGTGGGGCGAAAATTAAGTGATCACAACCGATCTAGCCCTTCACCTCTTAAGATACCACTTCGGCTTTGGACAAGTCTTTATCTTACACTGGTGACATGTGGCCGTCCATGAAAGCCTTTTTAATGTTGTCACGCTTTAAAGATCATTGTTGACCAATATAAAACTATTGACAGTGACAAGTCACAATAATAATTACCACTAGTACATTCAAAATAACCTTATTAATGCGCTTTAATAGTAGATTAATGTAAGTGGTAGGTATTGTAATCTTGATTTTGAGGCTCATTGTCTCCTCGCAATAGGACAAAGACACTTTCAAAAGTATATAGGCAAAATGGGAACAAAAGTACGTCACAAAGCAAAGTTATGTGGAGAATCGATGTTGCATAAAATCATTTCTGCCCACCAACCCATCCTAGTGACTTCCAGTAGATTAACCATATATTTTGGAATTGTTGCGGAGCCAAACATTTTATTAAGAGAAATTAAAATATAAAAAATAAGTACAAAAAAAAAGTTAAAGGGATTCAATATTTAGTATATTTACATTAAACAAGATTTACCTAACGATATAATGTAATTTTTTGACGAAAGAACGTTACTTGATTATTGACATTCACAAGCATTTTCTTTGAAAAAAATATTTGCCAGCACGTCAATACTCACATTGAATCAAAATATTAACTCGTGCGATTTAATTATTACATGATATTATAGAATAATAGAATTTACTATTGCTGAGTGACCGAAATTTACATGCAAATACATCTCGCAAATCTACTAATTTAGTGGGCGTTTGACATAAGAATTGTAAAATTCCAAAAAAAAATTCACCTCAAATGTTATTGGAAAATTAGAGTTGTGTTTGGACATAAATATATTATTTAAAGTTGCGTGAGTGATTTGAGTGAACATTTTGAAAAATAATTTTTTATAGTTTTTTAAATTTTCGAAAAATTCCAAAATTCATCTTCAAGTGAAAATTGAAAATTTTATGGCCAAACACTTATTTCGAAAAAAAGTGAAAATTTCACTAAAAAAAGTGATTTATTTTTTATTTTTAGTGTACATACTATCTTGGTGCGGCTAAATATTTTTTTTATATGTTTTGGCTACCACTAGTCACTACTTTGTAAAAACTCGTGTCAAACGAAATCCTATCCAATATTTATCAACTAAATATAGAAGAAATGCAAGCATTATCGACATTGACAAGCTCTCTTTTGTCTGCAATGTTGAGGAAACTTTTTATCGTTTGGCTGCCAAGCACAGGCGGATTCATCAGGATTTGAAGTTTATGGGTTTCTGTTATATCTCAAATTAATATACTATAATAACTAGGTTTACAGTTATATATTTATAGATATTTAGTAAATTTTTTAATAAAAATACAAGGTCTATATAAAAGTTATTGGGTTCCCGGAAACTCATACATTATACTCTAGATACGCCCCTTGCTGCCAGTCAGTAGTTTCCTAAAAGCTCAATATATCAAGTGGAACTTTATCCAATTTTTAGTAACTAAATTTAGAAGAAAAAAGAGAATTTTTAGTGAGTAGTGGATGCCCTTATGTCTAACTTCACAAAGTTTTGCAAAAATGTAGTTAAAACATTGAAAAGCATTGGATTGCAGTTAAAAGGAAGAGATATGGTTTCACTATTTATATGTGTAGCAATGGTAGTACAAAAGAAATGGAATATGCTGAAGATATACTTACTTCCTCGTTAACATTTTTCCACCCACAAAAAAGACATGTTACCACAAATGTTTTTAAATTTTAAGTTTTTTATACTAAAAAGATATTTACACTATCGGATCATTTAAGTTAATTACAGATAATAATATTAATTCTTAACTTATACATTACATTCTCATAAATTCTAATCTTACTCCTTTCTCTTTTTCCATCATTTAATTATTACAGCTGTATTAAACGTAAAACTGGCATGATGTTCTTGTTATTCTGAGCGTAACAATTTTTACTAAAAGTATTATAACTTTTTGCTAATAATTTCGGGGACTAACGAAAAAGTCAAAAATATTTTTACCTACCACCACACTATCCAATTTGTCTTTCGTAATTTGCAAACTCAGTTGTTTAGCACAACCTTGTCTTTTTGATAAAACATTTTCCAACCAAAGAGACATAATTTTGTCTTTTTGCAATTCTTTTGCAAACAAGTGGGCATCCCCAAATATAAAAACTAATTTTTTTTTTAAAAAAAATACAATAAAAGACGTCTCACGTCTCTGTAATCAAATTCAAAATCTTGAGATGAATATGTCACTATTTGGCAGACCCCATGGTTTATCTCTCTTAAAGTTTTTGAGCTACAGAGCTACTCATTTTAAAGTCCACCATCAAATAATGGAGAAGAGGGTTAATGATTGACAAGAAAGAAATGAAAAATAATGGAGAGATGTTAAATAGTAATATCTTTTTGGAAATTAGAGATTTTATATTTACCAATTAAATAGTATTATTAGTTTTTGTAAAGAATGAAGTTAAGTACGTTGTAGCATTGCACATCTTTTATGTTGTAATCAGGAGCGAGCGGAGCTACAATATAAATTATGTGTTTGTCACGATCCAAAACCTAATTCAGGTCGTGATGATATCTATCGTGTTACAAAGAAAGTCTACTTCCCAAAATATTACTACTAAATCGATTATAAGAAATTAATAAAACATTTCAACATTAAAATTTCTCATAAACTAAATCAACTCTAATAATAAATAATATAAAATACGAAAACGAGTCTCAAACATCGGGGTGTCATTAAGTCATGAGCGTCTAAAACTATAAACTAAGATATATAAATTGTCTAACTATCCAAAAGAAGAAATGACAAGAGGAGTAACAAGGTCATGCGGACGCTAGCAGCTACTTGCAGTCTCCAAAGATAGTCGGCCTGAACTCAACAATCGCCGCGCTCTAACTCACCTGGATCTGCATATAAAGTGCAAGGTGTAATATAAGTACAACCGATTCAGTAGTAACAGAAATATCTAAGGAACTGAGTAGTAGTGACGAGCTAAGAAGCACAATCCAATTATTATTTTCACAATTTACAATAAACATGAATAAACAGGTAAATTCCACAACTCAGTAAATGTCACAAAGAAATTTAACAGATAAATGCAACAACAACAAAAGTAAATGTAACCTCGCAGCAATGTCAATCAATCACTCAGCAATCAACACTCAGCACTTTGCGCTTACTGGGGGTGTGTACAGATTCCGGAGGGGCTCCCAAAGCCCAAACGCTAAGCACGGACATCTCACGTGCCATAATATCAATACCTGGATCTGTAAGGTCAGCTCACGTGCTACGTGGACAGCTCACGCGCTATGATATTAATATCCTCACAACCAGGCCCTCGGCCTCATTCAGTCATGTACCTCTCCAGTCTCGCAATGCACCACAAATAAGGGGACACAGCCTACATCAAGTATCACAACATATCAACAACATAATAGAGACTGAGTTAAACATATAAAATAATTTATATGACTGAGTACAAATAACGTGAGCATGAATGAAGCCTAAACATGATCCCTAACATGAAGGCAGACAAGTTCACTAACAAATAAATGCATAAACATAGATAATGGTTATTAGGCCTCACAGCCTTACGGGACGGACCAAGTCTCAATCCCTCGCGGTGCACACCCACACGCCCGTCACCTAGTGTGGGTATCACCTCCAAACAATCACATAATATCAAATTCTCCGGGTTTATACCCTCAAAGCTAGAGTTAAAACGGTTACTTATCTTAATAGCGCAAACTCCTACTCTGGGATGCCCACGTCTCTGGGATCGGTCTCCAAAAGCTATGAATCTAACCATAATCAGAGCAATACTATCAACATAGTCTGATGAATCGAAATCCACAATAAAAACTACATAAATATGCCAAAAATCCGAAATCGGCCAAAACTCGGCCCCCGGGCCCACATTTTGGAACTAACCAAAAATGGCAGAATAATAAACCTCTTCCTCTCCTGAGTCTAACTATATAAAATTTGTCGAAATTCGACTCCGTTTGGTCCCTCAAATCCTCACTTAAAACTCTCCAAAACTCAAGCCCTAACTCCCTCAATTTCACTTTGAAATCATCAATCAAATCCCAAAAACGAAGATTGATTCATGTAATATAACCAAAACTGAGTAGATGACGCTTACCTCAATCCATATGGCAAAAATCGCCCAAATCCGAGCTCCCCAACTCAAAATATGCCCGAATGAACAACTCCTTATTTTATATATTTTCTGCCAGTTATTCTGTCTCGTTTCTTGTGCCAAATGATCCTGAAACTCACTTTTTATGCCTTCAATAGATTCCTTGTGAAATTTTAGTCAACTTAGATTTTTGAATCACTTGATTTGACCTTATAATGAAGGAGATATGTTGGTTTCAATATTTGCAAATAGTGCAATTTTTAAATACGCCGTCAGTGGCAATTTCGTAATTAATCTAAAAAGTATAGCGACCTAGTTCTTAGTAAAATGACCATAAAATCCTCAT
The DNA here is from genome assembly GCA_005239505.1 of Nicotiana paniculata. Classification (NCBI taxonomy): domain Eukaryota; kingdom Viridiplantae; phylum Streptophyta; class Magnoliopsida; order Solanales; family Solanaceae; genus Nicotiana; species Nicotiana paniculata. Next base: position 39,953 of record ML314968.1, read on the forward strand.
ACGATGTCCAAATTCGAAGATTCTTTTTGCTACGGATCTAATGCTTCAATCAAAACAGAAATCAGAGCTCATTTGCTTAATGTGGTACCATTTATGCTTGAAGAAACGACGTCGAAGCATAAGAAAAACGAGCACAACGCAGCCTAAACCTATCTGAAACTCACCCGAGGCCCTTGATACCTCAACCAATAATTCCAAAAAGTCATATATCACTATACGAACTTAATCGAACCTCTGAAACCCCAAAAACAACACCAAATCAACCTCGAATTCAAGCCTAAGAACTTCTAAACTCCCAAAATTCGCCAACGATGCCGAAACCTATCAAATCACGTCCGAATGACCTCAAATTTCGCACATACGTCAGAAATAACACTACGAACCTACTCCAACTTCGGAAAATTCCATTCCGACCCCGATACCTAATTTTTCACTACCGATCAAAATCGCCAATTTTCTAACTTTCGTCAATTCAAGCCTAATTCTACCACGGACCTCCAAATTACATTCCGGACACACTCCTACTTATAAAATACTCAACGAATCTAACTGAATCATAAAAATCTAAATCCAAGTTCGTTTACTCATAAGTCAACTTCCGGTTGACTTTTCTAACTTAGCTTTCTAACTAAGAGACTAAGTGTCTCATTTCACTCCAAGACAACTCCGGACTCAAGCCTACCAACTCGATATAACTCAACACGGCTGAACAATACATAAAGAAGCATAAATAGAAAAAACGGGACTATACCTCTCATAACGACAGGTCGGGTCGTTACAGTGTTCGGCATAATTAATAGCTTGTAATCAACTCTTGTATTTATATTTAAAACATCGTTGGAAATTTTGTAATTTGAAAGAAACTGTGTTTTTGGTATTTCACTCTATTAAATATACTTATATCTACTTTTGGAGGAAGTATGTTTTCAAAGGAAACTCCTCCATACTAAAATGATTTTTATTTGCAAAAGGTTTTTTATATGAGCTGTTGTTTAAGGATTTCCACAAGGTTATGGATTTTAATTGCTAAGGCTCGGTGTGAACAAACCGTGTTCTCTATTTTATTGTGTTTCCTTTCGGTTTGGCTTGTTCTGTTGTACATCTTTCTGTGTATGTTGTGTTGTTTCGTGATTGATTTCTGTAATTTCCTTCCGCTTTATATTGTCATTGTCGTAAATTTTCCGTGAAGTCTTAGGTAGATGTAACGTACGGTCATTTCTATTTTCATGTTATTTATTTTGTAGACCAGTGGTGTCTTGTCTAGTCCTCGTCACTACTCCACCGAGGTTAGTCTTGATACTTACTGGGCACCGTCATGGTGTGCTCATACAACACTTCTGCACATTTTTGTGTGCAGATCTAGGTTTATATTATAGTAGTTGTGTGGATGATTGCCGAGGAGACTCAAGGTAACCTGCTGCTATGTTCGCAGGCTTCAGAGTTACCATATTTGTATTATTATTCATACACTGTCGTATTTATTTCCAAACAGTTGTACTTAAAAGTTGTAGAAGATTCGTAGAGCTTATGACTTGTATTACCGGTTTTGGGAAAGTTTGTACATTCTGTTGAGATTCTAAATCGAGACTGTTAGTTTTCCTTTTATTATTGTTGTTACTCAGTAACTGTTAGGCTTACCTAGTCCCTAAGACTAGGTGTCATCACGATACCCAACAGAGGGAAATTTGGGTCGTGTCAAGTTGGTATCAGAGCTCTACGTTCATAGGTGCTACGAGTCATAAGCGAGTTTAGTAGAGTCTTGCGGATCGGTACGGAGACGTCTGTACTTATCTTCGAGAGGCTACGGAACTATTAGGACAATTTCACTTCCTTCATTCCTATCGTGCGAGTTTATTGATCTTGAAGTTTGAAATTATCATTTCATTCTCTCACCGATGGTGAAGACACGAACGGCGGTTCCTGATGATGTTACCCCGAAGAAAATGTCGCAAGGGTCAGAGACAGAGGACAGCGAGGAGCACGTGCCGCAGTTAAGATGCCTACCAAAGCAGTCGTGGAGGAGTCACCAATAGTTCTAGTTGGGGGACAGGTAATGGGGGTGCATGTTGCTACCCCAAACTTCAGGAGAGCTGAGCGTAGTTTTGAGTATAACTAATACATTGACTCAGACATGGTTGATTCTAGTGCACCAGTTGCTTCATAAATTAGGGGAGAAGTTCAGATTCCCACCGTCTCCACTCCAGAGCAGTGTGATCATGTTGGTCAGGTTCCAGTTATCATGGAAGCCCGACATGTGGTTTCAGTTCAGCCGTGGTTAGGTTAGCAGTAACGGAGGAAGAATACCTTGGAGTTGAGAGGTACCGGAAGTACTACCCTCCTATCTTTCAGTGGATATGCGTCAGATGGTGCCCAAGGTTTCCCGAAGGAGTGTCACTATATTCTTCGTACTTCGGGTATTGTGGAGACGAGTAGGATTTCTTTTGTCATGTCTCAAGTTCAGAGTAGTGGGTTGATCAGGGATGGCAGCGTATGAGTTGGGTTGACCGGGCCGAGTTAGCTTCACTAGCATGGATTCATTCTTTCGGAGATGCTTTGAGAGAGGTTGCACCTCAGTTCCTTCGGGATGTACAGCGCGCGAAGTTTGAGCAGTTGCGTCAAGGCGCTATGTCACTATTGGAGTATGCCATTAGATTCAGTGAGTTGGTCAAATATGCACTTCGCTTGGTTGCTTCAGTTAGGAGATGAGTCCGTTGAGTCATTTGGGAGATTCAGACATGATATTCGAATCAGCGGGACTCGAGAGTTAGAGTAAGATACCTCATTTCAGTAGGTAGTGGGGATCGCTCACCGGTTAGAGAGCATGTGGGACCGGGAGCGAGAGGACAAATGAGATTAGGGAGAGAGTTCAGGGAGGCAATGAGGCCTCGTAGATCGAAGGAATCTACTAGTCCGTATTATGGAGGCAAGGTACGACACGGTAGGAGTTTTATGGGTCAACCAGTTCAGTTTGAATTACCAGCTTCGCATGGGATTTCAGGTACTCATGGGTCTTAGAGGATTCGTATTGTGTGCTTTCCACAGCCATGTCGGCAGAGAGATAATTTTCAGTGTGGAGATGTTAGCCACAAGGTGAGAGATTGTTCCAGGATTCAGGTGGGTGTGTGGTAGCAGGGTATTCAGGTGAGTAGAGGGCGCCTAAGAGGGGGAGACCCGACTCATTATTGTGTTTCATATAGTAAAATAGAGGCTATTGTGCCAGATATCATCACCCAAATATGTTTTGCTGTATTGCAGAGGGGCACCGATTGTATTTCATTATAGCTCTGCTGGTCGAGACGAGTTCCCTTATTTGTTGTTTCATTTATGAGTGAGTTCCATGTTTTGCACTCCATTTTGTGTTTACTTCTGTTGGGAGATTCTATGAGTACTAGCCCATGTCTATCGTTGTTTATTTCATTCTTGATAGTAGTGAAACTGGCAGTGAGTCCTTGTTGTTCTTTGTGGTAAGCTTTATGTGATTTTCCTAAATATTTTGTTTACGAGTTGTGATTTGATACTCCATCGAGATGTGAGTTCAGTTAGCGTTATGATTTTATCAGTTGAGATGAATTAGTGGAGGAATTTCAATTGGTGTGTTATATTTTTCGGTATGTGATTCAGAGTTGAGGACGAGGTCCTCGTGATATTTGTGATTCGATATGTTTGGACCGGGCTGAGTACCATAGTGGAAATTTTATCAGGATGGTATCCTTGTGATTTGTTCATATGCTTTGCTTCTTCCTTGTTATATTGCTTTTGGTATGTCGGTATTGATAGAGAGTTGTGCCTATGGGCTTGTTTGATAGTTCCTTTATATGTTTCTATTTTCATATTCAATCATTTCGTTATATGTTTCTTTAGTTTAGTTTGCGGAATGTGTGCCCGGTGGTGTCAGTTGTGGCCGGTGACTCGGGATTTTAAAAATGAGGTCTTCATGTTTATTGCATCATTATCAGTACTACGTGGTTTAGAATAGAGTTCTTTCAGATGTGAGGCTAATTGTCAATGTTGAGTTGATTTCGGGCAGCCATTGTGATCAAAAGTGTTATTTGAGCCTATGTGTGATGTGTTATGTTGTGTGGTCGTGCCTTGTGGGTGTATTCATGAGGCGATGCAGCTGATTGAGGCTTTGTCAGATATGGATTTAGAATCGGGTCTTTTTTAAACGAGTAGAGGGTGAGAAGTAGAGATATGAGGCTTATCGGTGGTGATGTGAAGGCTACATTGCATTTGTGATTGTTTCATCGGGCTTATGTGCGTTGGGGTGACGTGGGATCACCCGCGGCTATGTGTTGGAAGTATACCATCAACGATTGGATGAGTTCAAGGTGAATCTTGTCACATTCAAGGACGAACGTTTGTTTAAGAGGGGGAGAATATGATGACCCAAAAGGTCATCCCGTATATTTCTAGCTAATTATGTGTTCCGAGGTCGTGAAAACCTCATTCTATCTCACCTCGATTTGCGTGCGCAGTTAGGGCGCGTAGCCGGGAAGCCTTTATGTAAAAAACTGATAAAAATAATAATTTTGTATTAGAAATTTGAATAAAGTTGACTTCGGTCAATATTTTTGGTAAACGGACCCGAACCCGCACCTGTGATTTAACGGTCCTGGAGGATCTGTAGGAAAATATGGGACTTGGGCATATGCCCGGAATCGAATTCCGAGGTCCCAAGTCCGAGAAATAAATTTTTAAAAGAAATTATTTTCTGAAAAATATAAGAGATTTTGAAAATGAAATTCTATGTGAAACCTGTGGATCTGGCCCGTATCTTGGTTCTGGAACCCGGTACAGGTTTGATATAATATTTGTGTCATATCTGTAAAGTTTGGAATGAAACGGACTTCATTAGATGTGATTCAGACCTAAATTGCAAATTTTGATGTTTAAAGAAGTTTTGAGAAATTTCATTGATTTTTGGTTTAATTCATCGTTTTAGTATTGTTTTATGTGGTTTGAAACCTCGAGCGAGTCCGTGTTAGGTTATTTGACTTGTTTGTGTGATTAGACAGGGTCTCGGAGGCCTCGAGTGTGTTTCGGATGGGCTACGAGTCATTTTCTTCAAACTTTGAACTGTTGTCTTCTAGTGTCTGAAGTCCTTCATCGCGATCGCAGTGCTTCCATCGCGATCGCAATGGGTTGTTGGTCGCCCAAAATTTCCTCTTCGCGATAGCTTAAAGGCCTTCGTGATTGCGTAGCTCCAGCTTTTTCCCTTCCGCATTGGCGTGAGCATCTTCGCGATCGCGTAGTACAATCCAGACAGCCTTCCTTTTTCCTCTTCGCATTCGCATAACTGCATTCGCGATCGCAGAAGATAGCCTACTCCTTATACGCGATCGCATAAGTTATTTCGCGATTAAGTAGAGCATTTTAAGCAAGTAACCATTTCCTTCTACGCGATCGCGTCTCATTTTCCGCGATCGCGATGAACAAAGCACCTGGGCAGAATATAAGTCTACCAAAAATCGGGGTTTCACCATTTTTGACATATTTTGACTTCTAAAACTTGGTTTTGGGCGATTCTTTGAGGGCTTTTCACACAAATCGAATGGGTAAGTGTTCTTCCACTAGAATTAATTATATTTCATGAATTAGTTCTTGTTTCCATCATTTAAATTGTATTTTGGGTTGAGGAAGTTGTGGGTTTGAAAGAAAACTTCAAAAAATGTAAAATCATGATTTGAAAGATCAAATGTTATCATAATTGGATAAATTTAGTATGGGTGAACTCGTATCAGAATTTGTAAAATTTATCGGGTTCCGAAGTGCGGGCCTGGGGGTCGACTTTTGGGTCGATTTTCATAATTTTGTAAAGATTGAAACTTTATTATTTGGAATAATTCTTTATACGTTTTATATGTATTTTGAAGTTGTTTTAGTTGATTTTGAGCGTCCGGAGGCCTTCCCGCCCGAGAAGTCTATTTTTGAGTATCGGGTTGTCGTCTTTAAGGTAAGTGTCTTGCCTAACCTTGTGTGGGGGAACTACCCCTTAGGATTGAGTCTTCTTTGTTGATTGTAGTCCGTGTATACGAGGTGATGAGTGCGCACTCGGACTTATTTGCTAATAGATTGGCCCTTTTAGGATTCGTAGGTTCTTATGTTACCTGTGTATGAGTTGTAATTATTACGTTTGAATCCTTGGTTGTTAATTTCATCCTTTCCTGCTTAAATTAGAATTACTTGCTTTTGGATTCCTTCGCTGGCTATTTGATCTTAATTGACTTAATTGAATATCTTATTGTTATTATCTTCATGCTATACTTGCTTCCTAAAACTTCCAAATTGACCACACTAGTATTATCTAGCTTTATAGTTGTTTAGTCGTAGTTAGAACATCCGTTCATTGGTGTCAAGCATGCCCGTGAGTCTTACATTATGCTTAATATGATTTTTCCCTTATGTTCTAGTTGGTCCTAGTTGATAAACACTTATGTTGTTAGTGTTTTATTGAAGTTGCCTACTATTGGGCCTTTGTTTTAGCTGAGTTTATTTCGTAAAGTTATTTGCTTAGGCGATATTGGTTATAGCTATTTCCCTTGCTGTAAAGATGTTGTTTTTCATTGCTGACTCCTATGCCGGGATGGTATGATTTCTATTGTTGTTTATACTGTTAATGATACAGTTTGCGTTGTTGATTCCCTTGTCGGGATGTTGTGATTTATGGTTCTTATTGTTGATTTCCCTTGTTAAATTGTTGTTTATGTTATTTAGAACGATGGGACATTCTGTGCCATGTTTATGTTATGTTAGCACGAGGGGACATGTTGTGCCATGTTTATGTTATGTTAGCACGAGGGGACATGTTGTGCCATGTTATGTTATTTAGCACGAGGAGACATTCCGTGCCATGTTATGTTATTTTAGCACGAGGGGACATTCCGTGCCATGTTTATGTTATCTTAGCACGAGGGGACATGTCGTGCCGTCTCCATTTATTTATTGTGAGGATGAGAGTAAAAGCACGAAGGGTGATGCTGTGCACTTGTCCTTGCATTATTATTTCCGTGGTTCCTGTTTGATATTTACTGCACTTGCTTAAGAGTTAATATTCCGATGTTTCAAATTTAGATATTCATACTGATCTCTCACTGCATTTATTGACAAGAGTTGGTGTTCCTCCTGTACTGTTGGGCAAGTTTTGAGTTACGGACCGAGTTCCGATAGATTTATCTTGAGCAAATTATGATTACGAGATTTTACTGAAAAGTATTATTGAAAAAGTAATGGTTTCGAAATGATTATATTTGAATGACTCTTACATCGAAGGTATATTTGAAAAGCATTCGTCTTGCATAAATGATATTTGGAAGTCATTTGTTTGAGAAAACATTGTTGGAAAAATTGTATTTTGAAAGAAACTATGTTTTTGGTATTTCACTCTATTAAATATACTTATATCTACTTTTGGAGGAAGTATGTTTTCAAAGGAAACTCCTCCATACTAAAATGATTTTTATTTGCAAAAGTTTTTTTTTATATGAGCTGCTGTTTAAAGATTTCCACAAGGTTATGGATTTTAATGGCTAAGGCCCGATGTGAATAAACCGACGTATAGTTGAGTTATTGGTGTTCTATATTGTATTGTGTTTCCTTTCGATTTGGCTTGTTCTGCTGTACATATTCGGTGTATGTTGTGTTGTTTCGTGATTGATTTCTGTAATTTTCTTCCACTTTATATTGTCATTGTTGTAAATTATTTCGTGAAGTCTTAGGTAGATGTAACGTTCGGTCATTTCTATATTCATGTTATTTATTTTGTAGACCAGTGGTGTCTTGTCTAGTCCTCGTCACTACTCCACCGAGGTTAGTCTTGATATTTACTGGGCACCGTCGTGGTATGTTCATACTACACTTCTGCACATTTTGGTATGCAGATCTAGGTTTATATTGTAGTAGATGTGTGGATGATTGCTGAGGAGACTCAAGGTAACCTGTTGCTGCGTTCGCAGGCTTCGAAGTCACCATCTTTGTATTTATTATTCATACATTGTCGTATTTATTTTCAAACAGTTGTACTTAGAAGTTGTAGAAGATTCGTAGAGCTTATGACTTGTATTACCGATTTTGGGAAAGTTTTTACATTCTGTTGAGATTCTAAATGTTATGGTTGCGGAAAGCGGAGAAAGTCGGGAACCGTCGGTTACCTTTTGAATCAAAGTAGAGACAAGCCGAGTATTACGACTACAGGGGGAGAAGCAAAGCTTCGTAGACAGCTTTGCTTCCTCCTCGCTTCTTTCCTGGCGACTAGCTTCTCAAGTGGGCGGCTTGGTAAGCAAGCTATCTTCAGCATTGGTAAAATCCCTATCACTAATAGGCCGGAATGGTGGGGAAGGAGGCCCTCCCTACTTCAATGGAAAGGGGGGAATCGTCGTTTCACAGCCGCTCCTCTACAACTACCTTTCGCCCAACATGATCACGAACGAAGAGATAGAATTGCGTAGATAGGAGTTCGAGACTGTTAGTTTTCCTTTTATTATTGTTGTTACTCAGTAATTGTTAGGCTTACCTAGTCCCTAAGACTAGGTTCCATCACGATACCCAATGGAGGGAAATTTGGGTCGGGACAATAAGATATACTAAAGGGCGGTACACTAAGCTTCCGTTATGCATGTGGTTTGGGAAAGTGTCAGACCATAAGGGTCAATTGTACGCAGAGATAAAATCTAAAATTTTTAAAATATGGGTGCACCACTAAAGAACTAAGAAAAAAAAGTATTAAGTGGATACCTATTACTTTCGATAAATATCTCTGTATTCAACCAAGTACACCATTCAGCCTTTGTAGAGAATGAGTGCCAACAATTCTAAAATTACATACATAAAATACCTAGTTTGACGAAGAGACTATGGGTTCACGTGCCTATAAAATACTCTATAAATCCCTTCTGATTGCACGTAACCTTCCCCTTCATTTCTGCAAGAGGTTATTTCCACGGCTTGAACCCGTAACCTCTAGATCACATGGCAACAACTTTATCAGTATACGCTAAAAAAAATTAAAAAGTTCATTTTACAATAGAGCTTTGTAATCTTCTTTGTCAACTTCCTTCAGTAGTGTCTTCTGAAACGTGTCTAATAAAAAATATACAATCTTCTAGATGTGGGATCTAAATATATCTCATCAACTTTTAAACTTAAACTAAAATATAATTGCTCGCTACATACTCAAAGAATAGCATATATTCACCTGTTTTTATCCTCTCTTTTTAGTTTTCTTTTTCATGAAAGGACAGTTTCATATATTGACCTTTCCCTTATCCATGTTTCAACAAGTGAAGCTAAACGAAATATTCCAAAATACTTCCATTCAGAAAAAAACGAAAAACAGAATATTTATCAAGAATGTGATAAAAGAGAATCCATGAATATTTTATTTTTAAAAGGGAGTAAAAGGCGAATGTAGCATGTTGCCAAATGTATGTAAAAGTAATTCAAATTTCGATAAAAATTGAGTTTCGAACCGATAATTCCAAAAATCCAATATGTTTGAACGGTAGAATTTTAAAATACAAATTTATTAAATTTAAATTCTGAATCCGTTTCTGTGATGATACGAGGTGAGAGTCAACGGTTAACAAGATATATTGATTGTTATCCTCCATGCTCCATAATCTGTTTCAGATTCTTTAGCTACATGTATATTTTTATCTGATAAGTCGTATATTAAAGAATAGAAAATAGAATAATATAAGAGAACATATATTATGATTGGTATTCCTCAGCAGCCAAACTTGTTTGAATTATTTTCACATTCCTTGTCGAGTGACGTTTTATCATAGAACTTTATTTTCAGATCAGGAAAGTAAAAGCAGAAAAATAGAACATAATTTTTATACAGCAACATGTGCAAGTGAATCAATAAACAACTAATTGTCTTTTCTTTTCTTTTCTCTTCTCTCCTTTCTGTATATATTATTTTTATATTAGAATCTAATTCAAAGTGAGGGAATTTGATTTATTATTCTTTGAGATCAAATAATCCAAAAACAAAAGATCCTTAGAATTAGAATGAAATTTCATTTCCATCAATCTTAAAAACTGTATATATGGGGACAAATGGAGGACTAGTTTAGTCTGATCATGACATGTGATTCCACCTAAATGTTTGTTTGGTAAATATTGGTTCCAATTAATGGCAGAAAAGAATTAATTACATCAAATATATAATTCACGAATTATCGTTATTCATCATTTTGAATAATATGACATAACAAATCAAAGGCATCAAACGTTTATTGTTGTGAAGTAACCCAAAAGTTTATATAAATTGCTCCATTTTACTTGTATTAAGTAACTCAATTAGTTAATTGTTTTCCTTGTATAAATTCATTCCCCCTTATGAAACAAAGGTTGTTCAGACAACTTAATTAGTTAATTCGTGTAATATTTTATTTTAGAAAAGAAATATTGGTGCACTAAACTCCTGTTATTATTATGCACAAAATTGAGAAAAAAGTTATATTAGATAACTTAACTGGTTAATTTGTATAATATTTACTTAGAAAATAAAGACAATTTGGTGCACTAAATTCCTGTTATTATTATGATCAGAAGCGAGAAATAATTGGCTATGTACAAAGCTAACTATTTGTCGTACGTATACCCAACATAAAAAGATTTAACAATATTGGGGCACATGCAACCTCAGCAATTTTTTTTAATCTAAACTAATTAATTGGATACTACTTTTTCTAATTCTTATTCTTTTTACACTTAATTTTTTTTGCAAGTGGTGGTATTCTCCCTAACAACTTAACATAAGAGTGTTATCGATGGATGTTTGAATCTTAATATTTCGAGATCTTTCCAGTTGAATTTTAATTGTAATATTATATCCAGTCACCACGTTGAGAACCTAGGCACATTTAGCTTCCAAAATCCTAATCAAATTAATAATTAATTAATCATGGGCTGAGAATTACACTAAGATGCTAAGTTCTATCTGGTACAAACGATGCTAAGTATTTAGGTGAAACACTGTAAAGTAAAGGAGGCGGAATATGAAAAATTCAAAATGAAAAATTAAATATGTCAATTTGGTTATTCGGCCTATTACTTTTTTGATCATAGGTTCAACTTGACATAATTATATTATTAATATAATAAATCTCCGATTGAAATACTATATATAATTTGACTTGAAAACCGTAAATACACCTGAATTCCGTTTTGATTATTTAGGGGTGCTCTACAGCTCTTATAACAATGTAAAATGCTAAAAGCTCTATATGCCTACCCCCACTTACCATCTACTATATAAAAATAAATCGTAGTTACATACAATTAAATTGAAATAGTAAGTAAAAGTGTAACAATGTAAACAACCCATAACGAATTCTAGAATATCCTTAAATTTGGTGTCACAAGTGCATGCATCTACTAGAAGGTACAATAACAATATAACATCAATTTGTCTGGAATGCAAGTTAGACAGGAAAAATGTAAATAATTATGATGGAGACTCTGTATACTGCTGTCACGACCCAAATTTCCAACCCGCGGGATCGTGATGGCGCCTAACACAATACTTGCTAGGCAAACCAATGTTAAAAATTAATTAACCATTTTCTTTCGAACATTTACTTAAACGCAATAAGACAATTTAAAATAAACTAAATTCAATAATTTCCAACGAATAACTTCATGAATAATACTAATAATCAATAATTAAGCCGAACCACGAACTAAATATATAAATATAAGACTACCCCAGGGTCTGGTGTAACAATTCACGAACCACTAAAAATACTACAAATAATAGACTGAAAGAATTATGTATCTGTTTTGAATGTAATAAAACAATGTCTATAAAATTAAGAGAAGACTCCAGGAATCTGTGGACGCCAGCAGATCTACCTCGTGTCTCCGTGTATATGATGACAACTACTAAAATCTCCTAACTCTGACCGATACCTGGATCTGCACAAAAGAGTGCAAAATGTAGTATCAGTATAACCGACCCCTTGTATTGAGTAAGTGTCGAGCCTAACCTCGACGAAGTAGTGACGAGGCTATGGCGGGGCATTAACAATATAACCTGTAAACAATATACAATAAAGCAAGAAGGAAAAATTCTAAAATAAACAAAACAATAACTGTAGCAACAATTAGAATAACTCAGCCACCTTGTCCAGGTCTCAGCTATAAGCAAATCTCACATAAATTTCCAAATTTCCAAACTTTGACTTTAAAAATAAAAGCAAGTGCAAAATATGAAAAGTAGTAAAGTAAAATAGTAAGTTTTCAAATCTTTGCTTTTGAAAATCAATAAAACATAAGTGTCCTCCCTTATCGCTTCTTGTTGCAGCGTGCGATCCGCTCCCACCTGTTCACCCTTATTGCTCCTCCCTATATATATATATATATCACCCTCATTGCTCCTGTTATGGCGTGCAACCCGATCCCACCTGTCCATCCTTATCACTCCTTGTTGCGGCGTGCAACCCGCTCCCACCAGAAATATCATATCACTTTATTTATGAAAATTTTCACAATTCAGGCCAAAGCCCTTCACAATATTTTTGTCTCGACAATTATAAACAGAATTCTGTACAACTCATAAACTTCATCAATTATCATTTCACAATGAGACCAACCGGAATATATATAATCAAATACTATCAACTAGTTCATCCTTTTTATGTATCACAATGAAACCAAGGGAACGACAAACACTTCCAAATACTTGAAACAATATCTAACAATAAGTTAACAAAACCAAGTAATCATGGATACATCAATGAGCATAAAATAATTAAGCCATCAATCACATAAATTGGAAACGGGAAAAGAGATCATGTTCAACAACCAAATTGGTGTTGTATAGATACTCGTCACCTCACATATTCACCACACACATGTAAAATTCACATAGCAATTAAGTGTGGATTCCTATTCCCTCAAGTCAAGGTTAAACCAAGTACTTACCTCAATCTCACAAGCAATCACTGCTCTATCACGACCTTTCCTTTAGAATTTGCCTCTGACCCGCTCGAATATAATCACAATTGGTTCATATGCATCAATTATTGCTTAAAGGAATCAACTTTAATGAAACTCTATGGTTTTCCTATGTTTTCTTATCAAAATACAAAAATCGACCCCGGGCCCGCTTGGTTAAAACTCGAGGTTCGAATCAAAACCCGTTTACCCAATATCCCCGAGCCGGATATACAATTAGTTTTGGAATCCGACCTTAATTCGAGATCGAAATCCCCAAATTTTGAAATTCCTAATTTCTACCCAAAAATTCCAATTTTTATCATTAAAACTCTAGATTTTTTGTTGAAATCTTGTTAAAACTTGTTAAGGAATGAAAAGAATTAGTTAGAGATCACCTACCAAAGATTTGGAGAAGTTTGGGTCTTTGAAAAATCACCTATGGAGGTTTAGGGTTTGAGAGAATTGAAAAACCCGTGTAAAATTCTGATTTAACTGGGCGCGGATCTCGTATTTGCGAACCCTTCGATTTTGGGCAGTCATCGCATTTGCGACAAATTTGTCGCATTTGCGAATTTTCGCTGCCTCGCATTTGCGAACAGGAATCTCGCATTTGCGAGATTTGGGGCTGGCCAAGGACTTCGCAAATGCGAAGCCTGATCTCGCAAATGCGAGATCAGAGGCCTGCAACACTAGATTTTCAGCTGTGATGAAATTTGCTAAGTCTAGCCACTCCGTAGCCTACCCAAAACTCACCCGATCCCTCGGGGCTCCAAACCTAACATGCACGCACGTCTAAAGACATTATACGGACTTGCTCGTGCGATCAAATCATCAAAATAACATCAAAATCTACAAATTTAACCTCAAAACTCCAGCTTTCCTCAAGAACACTCAAATTCCTAACTTTTCAACCGGACGTCCGAATCACGTCAAATCAACTCCAATTCTCATCAAATTTCACAGATAGGAATTAAACATCACAACAAACTTGTTCCGGGCTCCGAAACCAAAATACGGCTAGGGTAATGGTCATGCCACCTTGCTGAAGACGCTCAAACTGACGACGCTTCTCTTTTCTCCTAGTAATAGGAAAACATTTTCTCCAAAAGAGGTGAGAAAACTGATCTCACGTCAAGGAAGGCGACCCAGCTGGACTAGTCAACAAATAATTCCTCCACCATTTCTTGGCAGAACTAGTCATCTAAAACGCGGCGAAGTCGACCCCATTGGTCTCCAAAATACCCATATTACGAAGAACCTCATGACAGCTGTCCAAATATTCCTGAGGATCCTCTGAAGTGAACAGGGAAAAGCTTGATGAACCTGTCCAATCTCCACAAAGCATCGGTGGACATAGTTGCCCTATCAACGGACAGCGCTGGAGCAACTGGCTGAATTACCCCAACTAGATTGGCTGCTGGGGTCTGAACCTGAGGAGTAGTCTGATTAGGAGTGTGGGTAACAGGAGTCTGGACCCCTCCTCCAAACTGAGATGCGGCTGCTGCAACAGGGAGTGCGCCAATCTGGGATACACTCTCCATAAGGCCCACTAATCTGACCAAAGCATCTTGAAGTACCGGGGTAGCAATAAACCCCTCTGGAACCTGAGCTGGTCCAGCTGGAGCCCCTCCATCAATCTCAATATGGGGATCCGCAGCTGGAGCTGCTGTCTGAGCAGTAGGTTGTGTCCTGCCTCTGCCTCTGCCCCTGAAGTGGCCTCGGCCTATGCCCTTAATAGGAGTTGTTGCTGCTAGAAGACCGGATTGTTGGTCAGTAGAAGAGGAAGCACGTGTTCTCGCCATCTGCGAGAGAATAAAAGAGTTCAATCAGTATTTTTGAGATATCAAGAATCGCACAATAGAGTAGAAATAGAAACTGAGTTTGTTCCTAACTTCATAGCCTCTGAAAGATAAGTACAGACGTCTCTGTACCGATCCTTCAGACTCTATTAAGCTTGCTCGTGAATTGTGAGACCTAGGCAACCTAAAGCTCTGATACCAACTTGTCACGACCCAAATTCCCAACCCGCGGGATCGTGATGGCACCTAACACAATACTTGTTAGGCAAGCCAATATTAGAAATTAATTAACCATTTTCTTTCGAACATTTACTTAAACGCAATAAGACAATTTAAAATAAACTAAATCCAATAATTTCCAACGAATAACTTCATGAATAATACTAATAATCAATAATTAAGCCGAACCACGAACTAAATATATAACTATAGGACTATCCCAGGGTCTGGTGTAACAATTCATGAACCACTAAGAATACTACAAATAATGGGCTGAAAGAATTATGTATATGTTTTGAATGTAATAAAACAACGTCTATAAAATTAAGAGAAGACTCCAGGAATCTGCGGATTCCAGCAGATCTACCTCGTGTCTCCGAGTATATGATGACAGCTACTAAAATCTCCTAACTCTGACCGGTACCTGGATCTGCACAAAGAGTGCAGAGTGTAGTATCAGTACAACCGACCCCATGTACTGAGTAAGTGCCGAGCCTAACCTCGACGAAGTGGTGACGAGGCTACAACGGGGCATTAACAATATAACCTGTAAACAATATATAATAAAGCAAGAAGAAAAAATTCTAAAATAAACAAAACAATAACTGTAGCAACAATTAGAATAACTCAGCCACCTTTTCCAGGTCTCAGCTATAACCAAATCTCACATAAGTTTCTAAATTTCTAAACTTTGACTTTAAAAATAAAAGTAAGTGAAAAATATGAAAAGTAGTAAAGTAAAACAGTAAGTTTTCAAATCTTTGCTTTTGAAAATCAAAAAAACATAAGTGTCCTCCCTTATCGCTTCTTGTTGCGGCGTGCATCCCGCTCCCACCTGTCCACTTATTACTCCTCCCTATGTATATCACCCTTATTTCTCTTGTTGCAGCGTGCAACCCGATCCCACCTGTCCACCCTTATCACTCCTTGTTTCGGCGTGCAACCCGCTCCCATCAGACATGTCATATCACTTTATTTATGAAAATTTTTGTAATTCAGGCCAAAGTCCTTCACAATATTTTTGTCTCGACAATTATAAACAGAATTCTGTACAACTCATAAACTTCATCAATTATCATTTTACAATGAGACCAACCGGAATATATATAATCAAATATTGTCAACCAGCTCATCCTTTTTATGTATCACAATGAAACCAAGGGAACAACCAACACTTCCAAAAACTTGAAACAATATCTAACAACAAGTTAATGAAACCAAGTAATCATGGAGACATCAATGAGCGTAAAACAATTAAGCCATGAATCACATAAATTAGAAACGGGATAAGGGATCATGTTCAACAATCAAATTGGTGGTGTATAGATACTCGTCACCTCACCTATTCACCACACACATGAAAATTCACATAGCAATTAAGCGGGATTCCTATTCCCTCAAGTCAAGGTTAAACCAAGCACTTACCTCAATCTCACAAGCAATCACTGCTCTAGCACGACCTTTCCTTTAGAATTTGCCTCTAACCCGCTCGAATCTAATCACAATTGGTTCAATATCATCAATTATTGCTTAAAGGAATCAACTTTAATGAAACTCTATGATTTTCCTATGTTTTCTTATCAAAATACAAAAATCGACCCCGGGTCCACTTGGTCCAAACTCGAGGTTCGGACCAAAACCCGTTTACCCAATCTCCCCCGAGCCCAGATATACATTTGGTTTTGGAATCCGACCTCAATTCGAGGTCTAAATCCCCAAATTTTGAAATTCCTAAGTTCTACCCAAAAATCCCAATTTTTACCATAAAAACTCTAGATTTTTTGTTGAAATCTTGTTAAAAGTTGTTAATGAATGAAAGGAATTAGTTATATATCACTTACCAATGATTTGGAGAAGTTTGGGTCTTTAGAAAATCGCTTATGGAGGTTTAGGGTTTGAGAGAATTGAAAAAGAAGTAAAAACCCCGTCTAAAATATGATTTAACTGGGTATGGATCTCGCATTTGCGATTTGGAGTTCGCATTTGCGAACCCTTCGATTTTGGGCAGTCATCGCATTTGCGATAAATTTGTCGCATTTGCGACTTTTTGCTGTCTCGCATTTGCAAACAGGAATCTCGCATTTGCAAGATAAGGGGCTGGCCCAGGACTTCGCAAATGCGAAGCCTGATCTCGCAAATGCAAGATCAGAGGCCTGCAATACCAGATTTTCAGCTGTGATGAAATTTTCTAAGTCTAGCCACTCCGTAGCCTACCTGAAACTCACCCGAGCCCTCGGGCTCTGAACCTAACATGCACGCAAGTCTAAAGACATCATACAGACTTGCTCGTGCGATTAAATCATCAAAATAACATTAAAATCTACAAATTTAATCTCAAAACTCCAAATTTCCTCAAGAACACTCAATTTCCTAAGTTTTCAACCAGACATCCGAATCACGTCAAACCAACTTCGATTCTCATCAAATTCCACATATAGGACTTAAATATCATAACAAACTTGTTCCGGGCTCCGGAACCAAAATACGGGCCTAATACCAACAATTTCACATACTATTTCATTTCTTTATTTCTTGTAATAACCAGCTAAGTAATTTTTTTCAAAAATTGTTTTCTAAGGCTAGGGACCTCGGAATTAAATTCGGGCGTACGCCCAAGTCCCATATTTTACTGCGGACCTCTCGGGATCGTTGGAACACATTTTCGGGTCCGTTTACTCAAAATGTTGAACAAAGTCAACTAAAACCAAATTTTAACTCTAGAAATTACTATTTCTCATATTTTCACATAAAAGCTTTCCGGTTTCACGCCCAGACTGCGCACACAAATCGAGGTAAACAAAATTAATCTTTTTAAGGCTAATGAGTCTGTAATGGAGTTTTAATTTATAAGATGATCCTTTGGGTCATCACAACTGTGAATCGCAACATGGGATGTAGCTCACTGTAAAATCCCCGCAATAGCCGCGCATTTGTGCCAAAAGACCACCTGGGATGTAACATGAGTACGTAAATCAATGCGTGCCTAGTAAGTATCTAGCCTAACCCCGGAGAAGTACTGACGAGGGGTCGACATCGACACTTACTAATGGTCCAATAAATCAAGTACAATAGAAAGTAAACGCGTATGAGGATGGTAAATAAACAGTATAAAACAAGTATAGGTACGTGGTACATGGTACGATCCTCCTCTGAACAGTAAACTCAAGCTCTCCATTCATCGGTTACCTCCTTAACCGGAGTGTGTGTGTGAGTGTGTGTGTATATATATATATATATATATATATATATAACAGTCCCCACCAGATAGGTCGTCACAATTCAAATCAGAAAAATTCACGGATACACAGGCTTCTTGTCAAATATTACGCATGATTCTGCCGAGGCGAACAGCCCGATCCCATAAGAGTGTTTCATGAATTGCCGAGGCGAACGACCCGATCCCATAAAAATATGATATCGCCGAGGCGAACGGTCCGATCCCATAAAAATATGATATTGTTTAGGCAAACAACCCGATCCCATAAGAATGAGATACGTAATCCTACCAAGGCGAACGATCCGACCCCATTAGAATAAAGAAGCTTTAACGGGTCCTTGACCCCACTCACGAATATACGTGTGAGTTATCAAATTTAAAGAAGCTTTTGAAGAAAATGCACACCACCGGAGAAATTCGTAGGGGAAAGCACGATTATTCCGCAACTAGTCAAGTAGCTCGTCAAACCTCTACAATAGCGAATCCATCACTCTTCGTAAGCCTAGTCTTAGGTTGTAATGCGAAATAAAGGAATTAAACATGCAAGGATAACTCAAATAGTACAATTAAAGCATGGCGTGAACCTAAGCCTACCCGGACATAACCAGGAATTCTAGCATATACATGGACACTCATCCTCATAGTGCGCAACTCCCACAACATGTAGCATATAACAAGAATAACACATACGGGGTAAATTCCCTCTCACAAGGTTAGACAGGAGACTTACCTTGCTCCGAAGTTTCATGACCGGATCCAACGCCTCTCTAACACCTCAAACCGATGCTCATCGATCTGAAACTGGTCAAATAACGATCAAACCAATAAAAATATACTTAAATACTCATAATTAATCAATTTATAAAAATTGCTATCTCCGCTCGAAAAGTCAACAAAGTCAACCATTGGGCCCGACATCACCCATATCATAACAAACTCAAATATATAAATTATTCCTAATTCCATGTTTAATTTCGTAGTCAAAATCCAAAAATAAGATTTCTAGGTTTTTCTTCATAAATCCCATAATTCCACAATTTCCATGTTAAATCCATATAGAATTCAGGTAATTAACTTACAATATGTGGGAATTGCTTACCTTGCATTAGATGATGAAAATCTTGCCTCCAAGAGCTCCAAAAATCGCGCAACCAAATGAAAATGTGAGAGAAATGGGCTAAGTCCCGAAATTAAGTCTTAATAACAGCCTCAGATGTTGCATTTGCGAAAAGAGGCTCGCAATGTAATGGCTGCAAATGCGAAATTGGCGTCGCAAATGCGAAGCCCAGCCAACATTGTCTGCATCGCAAAATGCGACCAAAGTCTCGTAAATGAGAGCTCAATGACTTCGCAAAAGCGACAGTTCGTTCGCAAATGCGAATAGCCTTGCCCCAGCCCATCTTCGCAAAAGCGAGAATGATCTCGCAAATGCGATAAAAACCTCACAAATGCGAGAACAGTGCACCAGAACCAGTTGAACCTCTACCAACTCCCCCGGAACGCTTCCAAAACTCATTCGAGTCCTCGGGGCTCCAAACCAAACATCCTACAAGTCTAAAAATATAACGCGAGCTTTATTGTGCGATCAACCAAAATAACCTCTAGAATCACGAATCGGACGCCAAAACGCATAAAAATCACAATGAACTTCAAGAATTTCTAGAATTGCAACCAATCGCCCGAACCACATCAAATCAACTCCGAATGACACCAAATTTTGCAGGTAAGTTCCAAATGACGAAATAGACCTATTCCAAGTCCCGAACCCAAAATCCGAACCCGATAGCGTTAAAGTCAAACCATGGTCAAACTTAGGAAAAATTCCAAACTTTCAAACATTCAAACTTCCACGAACGCGTCCGATTCATACTTAAACATCCCGGAATGACGTCAAACTTTATGCACAAGTCACAAATCACGATACGAACCTATTCCAAGGCTCGAAACTCCAAACAGAGATCGATAATACCAAAGTCCATTTCAAACCAAACTTAGAAAATTCTAAAACCTTCAAAATGTCAATTTTCCATATTAAGCGCCGAAATGCTCCCGGACCACTCGATACTCAACCTGATCATACGCCCAAGTCCGAAATCATCATACAAACATATTGGAACCTTCTAATCCCGATTCGGAGGTCGTTTACTAAAAAGTCAAACCTTAGTCAACTCTTCCAACTTAAAGCTTCCGAATTGAGAATTTTTCTTCCGAAACAACTCCGAACTTCCCGAAATTTAATTCTGACCACACATACAAGTCGTAATGCATAAAGTGAAACTACTCAAGGTCTCAAATCGCCGGACGATATGCTAAAGCTCAAAACGACCGATCAGGTCGTTACATCGTTGCTGCTAACTGTTTGAAGTGGCAATCACAATTGAAAAACGCCATTTATTTAAACTATTTTGAGAACATTTAATTTGCAGACAGACAAAGAACAAATTCTCGTAATTGGGATGGTTGAATTATTAAATTAAAGTAGTTTCACGAGAAAGAGTAGATGACATAGTTCATTAATATTTAATTTCAAGTGGTAAACTTTCATTTAATAATCTTTTTCAGATCTCTTTTTTGGCACTGATAGCCAATAGGAGTAGTATTGATTGCGTCATTGCAGAGATAACCATTTACGTACTATTAAATCGTTTTAAAAGGGAAAGGTAAAACATAATTTTAGTTTTATTTCTTGAGTTTCTTAAGACCATCTGTTTTTAGAACAGTTCACCAAGTCATTATGAATGAATATTACGTCAACAGAATAAATTATTTTCTACGTCGTGTCTGAATAATTCAGGTGTCTAATATTATATAAGCCGAAAAATTACATATAGAACCTCCATTATTTACCCATTACAGAAAGGGAATAAAGCAAAATACCCTCTTCTTCTAATTCTTCTTAATCCTTCCTTAAACCACTGTTTTTATTTTATTTTATTTTTTCATAACTCAAGCTTTTGGTGCTTCTTTAGCCAACATTGGAGGCTGTGACACTGAAACACTAATGGCTACTGCACTACTTTGCATTTCTATGTCATTTACTTCTCTATCTTCTAAAATCATCATTTGGTTGTTCTCTGTAACTCCTTTCATTGGTTCAGGAATTGCAGCCTCAATTTCTTTCTCCTTATATTCCTTGTATTTTCCCCATAAAACTGAGTATAGTCCAGCCACAATTAGCACTGCTCCTAGCACACTGAAACCCATAAATACAAATCATGTCATTTTTTTTGGAACAGATTATACGGACGACGTTTAAAACGGAACAAAAAAAATATTAGTAGAAGAAAGTTAGACTTACCCTCCAAGATAGATTTTTTCAGAAAGAATGAAAGAGCCCATAATAGCAACAATGATCATCATCAATGGACTGAAAGCAGTAACAAAAACAGGTCCTCTTTTCTCCATTACAAGACCTTGAACATAGTATGCAAGACTTGATGATACAATACCCTGAAATTTAGTAAAACAATATCCATAATTATATTTTTTCATTAATCAATGGTTGTTGGTTTTAGGAGGAGAAGGGTCAGAGACACATGATCCGAAGGAGGTTCAATTGAATCCCATTCGTCAAATAGTTATACTGTGCAAATAGGGTTAAAACAATTCTTTCTCTCTCTATATATATATATATATACGAATGGTTGAATTCCCTTGACATAATAGTGAAGTGGCAAGGTTGTTCTGCCACTAAGGTGTAATATTCTTGCAATTTTTTGAATCACTTATTAAGAAGGGAGTCTCGGAGCAACGGTAAAGTTATTTCCGTGCGAACTATATGTTATGAGTTCGAGGTGTGGAATCAGTCATTGATTCTTGCATCAGGGTAGGATACCTACATCACACCCCTCGGGGTGCGACCATTTTCTGAATCTTGCGTGAATACGGGATGCTTCGTTTTTATTAGAATTTATAGGAGGGATGAGGAGTAAAGAAAAGAACATACAGCATAGGCGGCAGCAAGAAGGTTCATGTCAAAACCAATAGCCCAAGCAGAAGTTTTATGTTCCATCACTAAGGTGACAGCAATTGATTGCAAAGTTCCCATAAAGCAAACAAGTGCAGTTAGAGAAAGTGGAGCAGTGTATTTCCTCATTGTAACATTCTGCCAACAAAACATCAAACCAAAATATATTAAAAACAACAACAATATTTCACAACTATTTTAAAAAAATTTAGTGTATATATTACATACCTGAAGTATAAAGAAAGAAGCCCATGCAAAAGTGGCAAGAATGAGAAGGATGGATCCTTTAACCCAATCTTTATCAGTAACTTCATTGGGTTCAGGAACATTAGAAGTATTTGTATGGCTATTATTTGACCAAACCAAATTAATAACATGTCCTTTGTACAATGTCATCAACATGGCTCCAGCCACTGTTACTATAGTACCCACAACCTTTGCTTGGCATCTCAACTTCTTTATATGCACTTTCTCCATTCTGAATTCATTCTTTAATTATTAGTTTCAAATTTTGGAAAAAATAGTAGAATAATAATTAAAAGAAATATTAAATTGAACATATATGTATTTATGTACCTGCAGAGAACAGCCATGACAAATGTCATTGCAGGAAGCATGTTGCTCATGGCACATGAGAATGTTGGAGATGTAAACTTAAGTCCCATATAGTAGAAGTTTTGATCAATCACTGGCCTGTTTGAATCAAATCATAGATTTAAATTTTTTTAAAAATTAAGTAAAAAAGGATTTAAGCAATATAAACTGACCGTTTAAAATTTTTTTCCGCTATCAGTATAGTTTAACACGTTGTAGCACATTAATTATCATTTTTATTATGTTATCAGTAACAACTTTAATTTGGAAGTGACTATTTCATATAAATATATCTTTTGTTCTTTTAGTGTAGAGAGCTTAAACTCGTATAGAAAATTTGAGATTAGAGTTTCATAAATAGCACATAGAGAGACACTCACCCTAGAAGTCCCAATACAAAAATTTGCAAGAACATCATGAAAGTCATCTTTGGTCTGAGTTTTCTGTACAAAAAAAAAAAAACAATTTAAAGACTTAGCATTATTTCAGAGCTAGATAAATCAAGAATGGTAAAAGAAGTTTTAACTATTTTCTTGTAGGCAATTAATTATATATTACCTTTCAAGAACAAGAGCAAAAGGAGCAATAGCTGCAGTAGCAAAAGCATGTCTATAAACAACCAAAACATAATGACTCATTCCTCCATTAAGGGAAACTTTAGTAATAACATTCATTCCTGCATAACCAAATTGCAATGAGATCATTGCTATGTAAGGTTTTGCCCTTTGGAAGAAATTACTCAAACATCCTGCTTTGTTCTCCATCTTTGTTTTTTTAATGTTTTCTTTCAGCTATATTGTATTCTCAAAGAGAGGAGAATTAAGAAGAACACAAAGGTGAAAACAGGAGAACACTTGAACTACTCTTAGAGGATCTTGTGTTTTTCCTAAGGAAATGAAGAGAGACCAATTACCTATTTATAGACAACACTAGCAAAGGCAAAACAAAAGGCCAAAGACATTTCTGTTATCCAAATAGTGGATTACGATAAATAAATTATGAGTTTTACGCGCGTGAGAATCTATGAGTGCAATTTGCACTCTTCGTATCACTATCTCATTTCTCATGCATTCATTAGTTTGGTGTAAATATTAGGAGGATGAGAAATTTTCAACACGTCCTGTAACAAAGTCAACTGCAAGTAAATATCTATATTAAATAAGAATTTAAAAGATAAGTATAATTTGCTACATCGATTTACAACAATAACAACAAAAAAATCCAGTATGATCTCGTAAGTGGGCTTTGGGAAGAGTAGTGTGTACACACAGAGACGAAGCTAGGATTTGCAGCCTGTGTGTTCGAAATTCTAGTTCGTTTATGTTACTGGGTTCTAAATTAACAATTTATACATATTCAATGAATTTTTTAAGACAAATACATGATTTAGACCAAAATTACTGGGTTCATCCGAACCTGCAAATCGTATTCTAGCTCCGCTATTGTGTACACAGACTTTATCCCTACTTTGTAAAAATAAAAAAAGAGATGTTGTTTTCAATAAAACTCGGCTCAGTAAAAATATATAGTCGTAATATAATTAAAAAGAGATACAATAATAACTACAATAATGGAAAAGAAGCAATAACAAAAAGTATTAGTAACAACAAAATAATAACGCAATCGAAGCATCGATTTATTTGATGGAATAATATTTATGATATAAAAGTTCTTGATATTTTTAATGTATATTACCGTGTATGATGAAACACATTAATCATGTTGAGAGAATCCCACTAGGGGAATTTGCTAAAGAAATTCTTGTTTTTTCCTCAATCTTCCTAGTGGTAAAGTGATTTGAGAGCTACCAAAATGAAAGAAAAGGTAAATTTAGTGCTATGCTGATGCTACATTAATCAAATGGGAGTTGGTGGTGGGGTCCTCTTTTTAACATGGACCCCACCAGGCTATCGTCATTCCAAAATGCGGCATTCCGACACCGGTGATCGGTCGGAATTATGGTGTCATACATCGGACTTTCAATAGTAGTATTATTATGGTTACCATAAATAAACAGTTGTTCTTTTCTAAGAATATGGGATTTGCTGATGTAAACTAAAGTAAATGTACTTTTATTAGTGTGCCACTAGCTAATCACACTAATGGTTTTTGGGTATGAGATTTCTATCCCGTCCAAGAATAACAACCCGATGCATAATGCATCCGCCGTTCACGCCAAGTAACATTGCACTTGAGAGGTGTTGATATAGATAATTTATTCTAGTGCAAATATTGTGGCTGCTTCTACGGCTTAAAATCATGGCTTATAGGTCACATGTAAACAATTTTATCAATTATCCAATAATAGGACGAGATTTGAAGAATACCGTTGAGCTTAAACGGCTCAAAGATACTCTTAACATGGTGTGATATTGTCCGCTTTTAGCCGAGGCAGCGTGGTTTTTCCCAAAAAACCTCGCACCATTAAGAGATGAGAATCTTATATAAATATCCCAAATAAGTCCTAACTTATCAACATGTAGCCATTCATCACGGACTTACCAAAACTAGCTAAGCACATATAAAAGTTGAAAACCCAAATAACTACAGTTCTTTCTCTCCAATAATTACATGCACTTCCATATATTTAAGCGTGATTAGCAACATTAGATGCAAGACGGAAGTAAAATTTCATGGATGAGATAGCAAAAAAAAAAAA
>MDKI01253518.1:0-14548 GCA_005239505.1 Nicotiana paniculata
CAATCACCCCCTACCCGTCAAAACTTCCCTAGACCTCGTCCTAATTTTGATCACAGACCTCCAGAACAGTATATCGCCAT
This sequence comes from Nicotiana paniculata, assembly GCA_005239505.1. Taxonomy (NCBI): domain Eukaryota; kingdom Viridiplantae; phylum Streptophyta; class Magnoliopsida; order Solanales; family Solanaceae; genus Nicotiana; species Nicotiana paniculata. Next base: position 81 of record MDKI01253518.1, read on the forward strand.
CGCTGAACCCATTGACCAGCTGTATGAGAAACTCAAAGATGCTGGTTATGTCACCCTCATCCCTGCTGCAACCCCTGAGAATCCTTCTCAATGGGTAAACCCAAACAAGTCATGTGCATACCACTCCGGCATGAAGGGGCACACCATTTATGAATGCCGCTCTTTGAAGGACAAGATACAATCCCTGATTGACAACAAGGTCGTCGTGGAAGAGGAATCCACTCTAAATGTTCGCAACAATCCTCTTTCAGACCATAAGGGTGGAGGCATCCACTTGATTGAAATAGAAGATGATTGGGACCCCAAGGGATCAATCGGGTTGATCGCAGAAGGCAATGATCCAAAGAAACCTACAGTCACTCTCAACCCGATCATAGTTCAGATTCAACCGTCTGAGGATGTTGAGGTAAATATGTCCATTCCTCTTGAGTTTGAATCAGCGTCACCTGTAAAGGCACCAGTATCGATTGAAGTTGAGTTCGTGTCTCCGTTAAATGCACCCGGACCATTTGAGGTTGCAGTCTTTCCACCCAAGGCACATGCTCCACTTGAAGTAAGGATAGCCGCACCAATTTCAGTGGCGATGTCGACCACACCACCCTTCTATACAAATGTCGTACCATGGGAGTATACAACCGAGGCGAGAAGGAAAGGCAAAGTCAAGACTGAAGATGTTGTTGCAGCGCAAGGTATGACAAGAACTGGTAGAGTCTATACCCCTTAACATCTGGCTGAATCCAGCAGGCAGGCTTCCAATCGGCCTCCCATTGTCGAGACAGGTCCGGATGACCTTTGGAGGAAAGTACAGGCCAAGGAGTATTCGATCATCGACCAGGTGAACAAAACGCCATTGCAAATATCCATCCTCTCTTTGCTACAGAATTCTGAGACGCACAGGAATGCTTTATTGAAGGTGTTGAATGAAGCCCATGTGCCAAACAACATCACTAGTGGAGAAATGGCTAATATGATGGGCCAAGTATTGGAGAGTCACACAATCACTTTCCATGAGGACGAGATGCCTCCTGAAGGGTTGGGACATAACAAAGCACTGCACATCACTGTGCAATGCGGAGATTATTTCATCACCAGAATCCTGATCGATGGGGGATCCAGTCTTAACATATGTCTGCTGATAACACTCAATAAATTGGGTAAAGGGTTGCATAAGATAAAGGATGGAGCGATCAACGTGAAAGCCTTCGATGGATCTCAAAGGTCCACCATTGGTGAGATCAACCTATGCCTGCAAATGGGGCCAACCTAGTTCGAGGTGGACTTCCAAGTGATAGATGTGTCAACGTCCTACAATCTCTTATTGGGACGACCCTGGATCCATGTTGCTGGGGTCGTAGCATCAACACTACATCAGGCAGTGAAGTTCGAGTGGAACCACCAAGAGGTGATTATTCATGGTGACGGTAGCAACCCTATTTACAGTCGCTAGACTATTCCGGTGATTGAAGGAAGAAGGAAGCTGGGTGGAGAAACTTACCACCACATTGAACGGGTCAACACTATCGACAAAGGAAAATGGTGAGATAGCAAGATCGCAAGTATGATGAATTGGCGAGGGTACGAGCCAGGTAAAGGGCTCAGCAAGAACTTTCAGGGGATCTCTAAACCTATCAAACTCAAGAAGCACGGCACCACTTTCGGTTTGGGATACGAATACACTTGGGAAGAATTGAAAAATTGGTCGCCACCATGGCGCGGTCCTTATTACCCTTAGGAGCAAACAATACCGCATCTGGAGCAGATCTTCCAATAGGTCGACGTTATTTATGGATCAGACGAAGAAGAAGAAGAAGAACTTGCAGCAATGAGGAACTTGTTTCTAGAGGACAGTGATATGGACTGCTGTGTTATTCTCGAAGAGGAGGGGGAGGAAGTCCCTTCCATACAGGCTGTGACCAGAGGGACGTACCTCAATAATTGGACTGTTAGGACAACCAAAGCCCGACGAGCCTCAGGGTAGCAAGGCTAAAATGAGCGTTATTCGTTGTTTTTCTTTAAAAAATGATTTCCTTTTTCGCATTTTAATTCCTGCAATAAGATCTTCAATGTTCAAAACAATCGTTCAATTTATCAAAAGCATTTTTAAATTTTTCTTATGAATCAATATTTATTGCTACCATTTTTCTCTCATTACTTTACCTATACAGCATTACTACTACCTGTCTTGATGAACCGATGACTGTGACATGCAACGAGACAACGCAACAAACGGACGTGGATTCAGAAGAAGATGACATACCTGACGATATTGTCAAAGAAGTTGAAAATTTTGAGGACAGACCTAAGTCCAACCTGGACGAGACTGAAATCATCAACCTGGGAGATTCAGAAACTGTCAAAGAAACACGAATCAGCATTCATTTGTCGCTGTCAGAAAAGAAATAATATGCAGAATTTCTAAAGGAGTATGAGGACATATTCGCCTGGTTGTATGACGACATGACTGGTCTAAGTGCGTCTATTGTGGCTCACAAATTTCCAACCAATCCAATGTGTCCAACGGTAAAACAAAAGCTCAGGAAGTTCAAACCTGACATGAGTTTGAATATCAAAGAAGAAGTCACCAAGCAGATCAACGCCAAGGTTCTCAAGGTAGTTGAGTACCCAACATGGTTAGCCAACATTGTGCCAGTACCAAAGAAGGATGGGAAGGTCAGAGTCTGTGTTGACTACCGGGATCTCAACCGGGCAAGTCCGAAAGACGACTCCCCTTTGCCAAATATACATATCTTGATTGATAATTGTGCCAAGCATGAACTACAATCATTCGTGGATTGCTTCGCTGGTTATCATCAGATCTGGATGGATGAGGAAATGCTGAGAAAACGACTTTCATTACGCCGTGGGGAGTGTACTTCGAAGACTATCCAACAACTTCTTTCACAGCGGAGGAATCCTATCGCCAAGTGGGGGAGCGGCAACATAGCTTGGAATTTGAAGATATTGTCGCGCATTTAATGGATATCCATGAGGAGCGTACGGACTGGTAAAGTGGGTAAATGAAACAGGGTGTAGGATGGGGTACTGAAGTCGCAGGGAGCGTGCATTTCAGCGTCGTTGGAAGGTGTCCGCGGGTGATTTCCACAGGTGGGTTATCTCCTGTGAATAGGTTAGCGGTGGCATGGTTGGCAAGTCCTTGTGAGAGGTTATAGTGGCTATTCGGTAGGAGGCGGAATGTGTGAATGGTGCTAGAGAGTTTGAGTACTTAGGGAGTGCTAGCAAGAGAATTCGGAAGAATTTGGACGGATTGGTTGAGAAAGATCGTGTTATCAAAGGAGAAAGGATCTCGGCAAGGTCTAGAGTGGTGCAAGGAGTAGCTTCGGGCTAAGTAGGGGAGTCCCACCATCTGCAGTTGGGTTGCAGGATTGTGTTATCATAGAGTTACGGATTATCAGCGTGTTGGCAAGTTATTACCGCTACGAGTAAGATGGTGATTGTGCGTGGGATTGGATGAATTTGTGCAAAATTTTGCCCTGTCGGACTAGGGTTAGGCTTTGGAAGATTCAGAATTTTGCTTAAGGCATAGGTGAGTTGTCAGGATAGTGACTCGGTCATGTGTTTCATTGAAAGGGGTGTTCATGTGCTAGGAGAGCCTTGGAGTTGATTGTATTCGGGACCAGTCAGAGTGGGTGACTCTCAATAGCGGTCCTAGTGAATTCAAAAGTTAAGGATGCGGTGTTTAAGGGTTTCAGGCAGCAGTATGATCGAGAATCGAGATTTTTTAGAGTAACTTCTGAGGAGAAGGAAGATGGTTGGAATATTCTATAATATGTTTCAGCATGCAAGATAGTATTGGAGGAGTGAGAGAAATAAACTCCGGATTGTAGAAAGATTATCAGGAGGGTATGAGACGGGTTGCGGGATTTAGGCAGCATAGTCTCGTGAATCAAGGCCACTCGGGATGAGTGAGGGTTGAGTTTGCTATGAGTTGAAGGAAGTTGCTATTATTCCTGAGGCAATTGAAGATGATTAAAAGCAAATAGATTGATTAGCCATGGTTGAAATGGCACATTTTCAGCAGTGATCAGTTCCTTCGATGTGATTAAGTTATGCATGTGGTTTGTGCCAGTGTGTGCGGGGCTTGTCGGCCGTCGTAATGGATTGCATGTGGGAGCATTCAAGTATTATAGCCTGTCAGGTGTAGGCGGATCCCGGAAGGGTTATGGTGGTATAGACTACTACTTAAGGATTTGTATGTTGGGCGATTGTGGGAATTCACTCGTGTGTTGAGATGGTTCTCCTGAATTGAGTTAAGTAAAAGGTTTATATATGATGAAGTGTTCACCTTATTGGTGGTTCAGAGGTTGTGATGGAATTCTTGCGCTACCTTATATTGGCATGTTAGGTGCGGTAAGCAGTCTGTAACTGGGAGTAATAATCGAGGTTGCAGTTCGGTGTTGATAAGGATGTCATGAGCTCGGAAGAGCAAGGAAAAGTGATTTGAAAGTTCAGAATTAGCTGGTGTTATCTTTAGTGTCACCTGAGATTGATATTCGGTGGGAGAGGCTTTTTACCCTGGTTATGGGTTCTTGATTTGTCTTACAGCATAGTATGTCCAGTGGTGGATGTGCAGACTTGCTACCTTGTGTGGAAGGTCATGGGAGCATGACTGCGAAAAGATTGTATAAAGTGTGACATGTAGTCACTTGATGGATTGAAGACTTGAACTGAGTATAAAGAAGTGCAATATTGTTTATTTGAGAATCTATGCTTGGAGGACGTTCGGTTCAGTTGATTATGGATTATGGGGTGTTTTTCCCGGTGATGATGGTTGTTCTCGTGTATTATGAGAGAAAGTGGGTTAATATGGACCCAGGTAAAAGCTATTAGCTTAGTTTGGTGCGAGCAAGGTGGTTCGATGTTTGTGGATGGATTTAAATATGATTATGGGCTCCGTATGAGCCAGGCATGTTCGTTTCAGTAGAGCGCTTTTCATGGAAAGGTATTAGAACAGTGGATATCGTTCCGTCTTCGTCAAATTCATGTGTTATTATGATTGTGTCGTGTGAGTTGTGAAACGGCTTGATAATTTCCTATGTGTTGAGGTTCCGCGTAGTGGGGATGTTATGTGAGCAGGATAGCTCTTGAGATCCAGTGTGTGTGTGTGTGTATATATATATATATATATCGCACCTCAGTTGTGCTTGAGTTTTGTAGCCTACGGCTTTATCAGTCTCCCCATGATGGTATTAAGCACTTAGCGTGCTTATGATCGATATTCAGTAATTTGTAATAGTGAGCAAACCAGCTCCGTATATATATCTTCTTATGTAAATTTTATGTGTGGATCGGGTGGCACGTCGCCACGGGTATGTTATTTGGATCGGGTTGCACGCCGCAACAGTGTGATGATGAGAAGGGTTAATATGTATTTATTTTCCTTATGTTTTATTTCCTAATTTCTAAGAAAAGTTCATATTAGTTGTGTGAGTTGAACAGTCCCTTCCTGAGTCATTTCTTATTTATCATGTGTGAGTTATGGCCTATTGGCACAATGTGGTATCATGTGAGGTTGTTGGTCATGTTGGGGTGATTTATTGTCTGAACAGTTCATACTGGGTGAGACGGGATTATCGGATCAGGGATTAGTGCGATAAGGTTATGTGAAGTGTATATTAAAGAACAAATACCATTATTCAGGTTCATAATGAAGTGATGATTCTAGTCAAGATGAGGTATTCAAGAATTTGTTAACTCTGCAGTTGGGTATGAATTTCTGCACATCTCCTCCGTTGTGGTGGTATCGTCAGCATTATAGCAGGATGTATGTATATATATCATGAGGTGTAATGGGAGCATCAGATTCGTGGAATTTTGGCTATCTAGGTTCAGGGGATGTCGTTGTGGTCAGATGATGAGTTATGCGGTGCATGGTGCTGATTCAGCAAAAGTATGCAGTCATGTCCTGGTATATCGGGTGGTGGATGATACGGTGTTTATGTATTGGAACTAGGCCTGGCAGAGAATTTCAAGTGTTGGAACTAGGTTCTGAGCTTAGTATATGGATGAAAGAAGAAATCTTCAAATTTGATCAAGCTAATGTGCTCAGTTGGGTTGTGGTAGCGCGGGCAGGTGCTCGAGGTGTTAAACAGTGATTCCAGATAACTCCAGAGTAGTTCTTGGCACGTTCGAGGACGAACGTCGGTTTAAGTGGGGGAGAATGTAACGACCCGACCGGCTGTTTTGAGATCTAGTGCATCATTCAGCGGTTTGAAGTCATGAGCAGCTCTATTTCAGGTATTATGACTTGTAGGTGTGGTCAGAATTGATTTTCGGGAAGTTTAGAGTTGATTTGGAAAGGAAAATTCTCATTTCAGAAGCCTTAAGTTGGAAGAATCAACTAAGATTGGAATTTTGAGTAAACGACCTCTGAATCAGGATCTGAAGGTTCCTGCGGGTTCGTATAATGATTTCGGACTCGGGCGTATGTCCGGATCGGATTTTGGATAACCCGGGAGCGTTTCAATGCATATTGTGGAAGTCAGCATTTTGAAGAATTTCATAAATTTGGGCTTGAAGTGCATTTTAGAGTTATTGATGTCCGTTTGGGATTCCGAGTCTGGTAACAGCTTCATATGGTGATTCTGGAGTTGGGAGCACGATCGGAAGTGAATTTGGATGTCCGTAGGACATTTTGACGTCATTTGGCTGGAGATAGAAATTTGAAGGTTTTTGAGAAATCCGACCCGAAGTGGAAGTTTTGATATCGAGGTCGGAGAGAGATTCCGGAAGTTGGAGCAGGTCCGTAATGTTGAATATGACTTGTGCAAAATTTGAGGTCAATCGGACGTGATTTTATAGGTTTCGGCATCGGATGTAGAAGTTGGAAATTACTAAATTCATAAAGTTGGGAATTGGGTGCGATTCGTGGTTTCGATGTTGTGTGATGTGATTTGAGGCCTCGAGCAAGTCCGCATTATGTTTTGGAACAGATTGGTATAATTGGACGGGGTCCCGGGGGCCTCGGGTGGATTTCGGGTGGTTAACGGATCAATATTTGAAGTTGAAGAAAGCTGAAGGTTATTGTCATCTGGTGTGACCGCACATGCGAGGATTTGGCCGCAGGTGCGGCTAAGGGCACCGCAGGTGCGATACTGGACTGGATCCAAGGAGGCCGCAGGTGCGGGAGATTTGGGCGACTGTCACGACCCAAAATCCAACACGGTCGTGATGGCGCCCAACACCGGAGTCAGGCAAGCCAAAATTTGTATACTAGTGAGATTATCCTTATTTGACATACCAACCCCACAAATTACAAAAAATTTTAGTCTTAGATCATTTTAATAAAAGCGGATACATTAACCAACTTATGTAAATACAGCCACAATGATCATGAATCAATATTTACAATCCCAAAATATAGAGTTTACTATGTGTGTACCAGGAACTAGTGTCACAAGTCAACAGGCGAACCAGTAGAATGTACAAAAGGTGATACAAATTGTACTGCTGTCTGAAAGAAGTAGACAGAAATAAACAAAATATAACTCCATCGTACTTCTGAGAATCACCAAGGGAGGCAGCTCATCGTGGAGTCAAGTCCAGAATATACGTCAAGCTCCTGTCGGATAACCAGAACCACCAGCCTCAGAACCTGTACAATTAAGTACAGAAGTGTAGCATAAGTACATAAATATATATGTACCCAGTGAGTATCCCGCCTAACCTCGAAGAGGTAGTGACGAGAGGTCGACATGACACTCACTAAGGTCCAAAAGTATAATTTAATAGAATATAAATGAAACGGTAGGCATGTAAAGGCAGAGAGGCAACAAATATATATGTAAGGTACTGAAACCCAAGAAAAGTACTGGGAATGAATAAAACAATTACCACTTCACTTTCCCCTAAATATCTATCAAATAAATATCCATAAATTTAATAACAATTAAATCATACGCATGCAGGGTAAGGACAATCGGTCGGAGTCATAAGATAGTCATTTCCGTGCACTGCCGAGGATCGAACAGCCCGTACCAAAAGTGCACCTCTCCACAAAGTACTCACATCTATGCACTGCCGAGGATCGAACGGCCCGTACCAAAAGTGCATCCCTCAATCCTCTCCATGCACTGCCGAGGATCGAACGGCCCGTACCAAAAGTGCATCTCTCAATCCGCCGTGGTGTACGGCCCATTCCCATAAGAGTGGGGGAAATCACAGCCCGCTCGCAGAATGTAAATTGCGAAGCGGTCACATCCACACACATTATTCCTTTTAAAAGAAAATACTTTTCAGTGCACAATTTCTTACAAGTTTTTCTCAAATTTCGTAACTTCGGGGAAATAAGCAACATGTAACATTAATTCATTAAGCATATAGTTCATATCAAGTAAAACACAAGGCATGATGTGGGCATAACTACCCGGACATAATAGTCATAGTCGCTACGTACGGACTCTCGTCACTTTGTACGTACGTAGCCCCCACAAATTATCACATATAGCATTTAAATCACCTAGGGGGGACAATTCCCCCTAACAAGGTTAGAAAGGAGACTCACCTTGCGTCGAATTTACTCCCCGGACCGAGAACGCGCCCGAAACTCCGAACTCTACACCCGAGGACTCGAAACTAGCCAAAGGTTATACAAATACATTAATTTATATTCAAAGCATGGAATCCTCCTATTACTTAGCCAAATTCACCATTCTTGAAGAAAATCTAAAATCGACCCCGGGCCCGCATGCTCGGATTCCAATAATTCTCGAAGGAAACACTCACCCAAAGCCTAAGGATCATTAACATACGATTTTTACTTGATTTTATAGCAAATTCACGGGTAAATTCTCAAATTATCGGAAGCCCTAGGTTACTACCCAATTCTTGATTTTCCACTAATTTAGGTAGTTAATTAAGCTAGTAATACATGCATGAAGCTAATATTAGAGTAGAATTTACTTACCTTCAATAACCAGGTCGTTTGCCCCTCAAAAATGGTGGAAATCTCCCCAAGGAAGAAGATGAAGATGAAAAAAATGAATTAAAACCCGTGTATAAAAACACACTGTCTGAACAGTGTTTACGCACATGCGGCTCGAGGACCGCACCTGCGGTCTCGCACCTGCGGAAATGGACTAGGAAGCCTGGGCCCATACCTGCGGAGTGGAGACTGCACCTGCGGCTCTGCTCCTGCGGAATTTTATCTGCACCTGCGAGAATTGGCCTGACCACTGAGGGTCGCACCTGCGAGGCTGGGACTGCAGGAGCGGTCCCGCACCTGCGACTGGGCAACCGCACCTGCGGTCACACCATAACAGGTGCACCAGCAGCTATTTCAGCTGGTTTTTGGCCTCGTGTGGGGTCCGGGAGGCACTTCGGCTCACCCGAGCCCCCGTTCTAATATACCAACAAGTCCCAAATCATAATATGCACTCGCTTGAGCCTTCGGAACACCCAAAACAACACTAAAATTCAAAATAACACCTCAAAACCCCAAGAACCAAACATAGGAACTTTAAGTTTTCTAGACTTCGCCAACAACGCGCCGAACCGACCTATACTACTCGGAATGACACCAAATTTTGCAGGCAAGTCATAAATGACATAACGGAACTATTTCTGGTCTCAAAATTTCATTTGGGCCTTGATAATACAAAAATACGTCCCAAACCACAATAGGAACTTAGGGAACTTCTTATTTCAATATTGGGCGCCGAAAGGCTCCCGGGTCATCAGAAACCCATTCTGAACATACGCCCAGGTCTAAAATCATTGTACGAAGTTATCGAAACCGACAAAACTCAATTCCAAGGTCGTTCACCCAAGATGTTGACCGAAGTCAAACTTGGCCTTAAAGGCCAACCTTAAGGAATCAAATGTTCCTATAGCACTCTAAACACCTCTGAATCCCGGACCACCAGTCCCCGCATGTCATAAATCATAATAAGCCGCTATGGGAAGTTTTATTTAGGGGAACGGAGTCCGATAATGCAAAACGACCGGTCAGGTCGTTACAGGGACCGCAAGTGCGGAAATCAGCCTGGGCAAAATGTATTAAAACAAGGATTCTTGGTTCATTTTCTTCACTTCTTCTTGGGCTTAGGCGATTTTGGGAGGCTTCAAAGAGAGGATTCCTTCATGCATTGTCAAGGTAAGTAAATTCCTCCCGTTTTTAAGATAAATACAAGATTATATGCATGGGTTAGACATGAAAATTGGTAGGAATTTGGGAAATATTGAGGAAACCTAGAAAAATGGTAATTTGGATTTTTAGCCACGAATTTGAGCATGAAATGTAGAGTAAATTGTATGATTGAACTTGTAGAGCTATGGGTAGAATGTATCTTCGAGAAATTTTGGATTCCGGGCACGTGGGCCTGAGGGCATTTTGGTCATTTCACTGAGCGGGGTTGGGAAAGTATATAATTTGAATTGTTGTGAGTATTAGGATGAATTTTCATTGCTTTGCTCGTTATGTGGTAGTTTTGGGGCGTTGTGCATCCATGGGAGTCGTCGGAAGGGCTTGGATGGCGGTTATGGGATTTCGGAGCGAGGTAAGTCTCCTTTCTAACTTTGTGAGGGGGAATTGTCCCCTTAGGTGAATTGATTAAGTATATACTACTATTTGCGGGGGCTACATACGTACGAGGTGACGGGAGTTCGTACGTAGCTACTATTATGCCATGTCCGGTAGCCTAGGACCCACTAGCATGCCTTACCTGTTGTACCTGTGATCTTGTCTGTGATATTAGACTGCTAATATAATCGAAATTGTAATTTAATGACTAAGGAAGATTAGAATTTATTTTCTAAATCGTCTAAAAAGAGAATTTATTTCCTTCGCGGACAATTGTATTTCCGGATAAGGTTGTATTATTAAACATTATAAAAACTTGGCAAGTGAATTTCGAAAAAGGGATTTAAATACTATTTTGTGGTTTTTGAAAGAGAAATCTGTCATTTATTTGGTTGCTTGTTTTCCCGATGTATTCGGGGTAGACTGTTGATTGTGCATGATTGCATGTGACCGCTTCGCAATTTACATTCCGCGAGCGGAGTGTTATTTCCCCCACTCTCATAGGAGCGGGTCATACGCCACAGCGAGATTGAAAGAAATATTATGGTTCGGGTCGTTCGACCCTCGGCAGTGCACATAGATGTTTATTATGATGGATCAGGCCGGTTGTCCTTATCCCTTATGCGCATGCTAATTGTTAAATATTTTTTTTTCATGATTTTTGAAGTGATAAGATATTTGGGGAAAAATAAAGAAGAAATTGTAGATTTATGATATTGGAGGGAAAACAAAGAGGAAATTGTTTATTTAAGATATTTTGGAAAATAATGAGGAAGTGGTAACTGTTTTGTTTATTTCCAGTATTTATTTGGATTTCAGTGCCTTATATATATTGTTGCTTTACTACCTTTACATGTCTACCGTGTTCATTATATGTTGTTAATTAATTTGCTGGCCCTTAGTGAGTGTCTAATTCGACCTCTCATCACTACCTCTCTGAGGTTAGGCGGGCGACTTATTGAGTACACGTTGTTTTTGTACCCATGCTATACTTGTTGTGCATTTTATTGCACAGGTACTTTCATAGCAATGTGGAGGATTCGGAGACTTAGGCGAGTTGCATCATCCGGAAGCGATCTGCAACTGACAGAGTCTCTCTCGTACTGTATTTATTACATTGTTTTAAATTTCCTCGTCCAATTTGTACTTGGGACAGGCTTTGTAATGATTGTATAAATTCGTAGAAATTGCTCATGTACTTGTGACATCGGGTTCTGGGATGTGTTGGGATATATATGCTAAAGTGTAGTATTCAAACTATTGTTTTTAAATTAACAAGATTTTACTTGGGTAATATGTAATAAAGTGAAAGGAAATGCTTCTTCATAAATGTTAAAACAGGAAAATTATTTCAATTAATTAATGATTGGCTTGCCTGACAATGGTGTCCGGCGCATCACGACCGTATGGATTTTTGGGTCGTGACATTTGTGTTGATTCCTAAATCAGTACTACTCCTATTTGATTCCCTGTGATTGATTTCCTTTAATTGATTTCCTATGATAATATCTTTACTAATTTCCAACCTTTAGTTTACTTCTTACCTTGTTACATGATTGACTTACTGTTAATTGATTTCTATTTCCTTAATTAGAATCTGACGAACCTAGCCTAATTACCTGCTTTATACTTGCACTATTTGAATATTCCTTTAAGATATATATGGTCTCTTTCCTTATTTTTTACTTATCGTTTGAATAACTCCCTTAATTATGGGAGTACTTGTGCTGATTTCACTCTGATTGATACCAAGTACCATAATTATTGCTTGATTCTGATTTTTACCTTACTTTTCACCCAGCTTTCAAAACTATATATATGTATGCTCTTCTCTCATTTAGAACACGAACACACATTGTTCAACTCTCTCTTTTACACACATACATACTCTCTATTGTTCTCCTTCTGATTACTTGCTATTATCAGTCGGCTGCAAGCCAAGACTGATTATTCTACTTGCCTATTCTTTATTATGTGGTTGTCATCACCTAACTGGTATTTCCTCAATTTAGTTTAAAGCTTCAAAACAATATGTTTCTTTTGGTATTTCAATTCATCTTATTTCTGATATGCTTTTACTTATGGTTTTGTTGCTCAACTTGCAATTAGTATGTATACTTTGCTGCTTTGGTTCTTACTACCTCTCTCTTTAGCCTCAGCATGTTTACTACCCCCTTTGCATGTTCCAACATGGTTCATCTTCCCCTCTGTCTTCTTTGATTCCTAGTACACCACAATATGCACTATATGTTACTTAGTCTTTACGTAATCTTGAACACATGTTGTACCAGAACTTTTTCTCTGAACCTGTATGTGACCCTGCTTATTGTATGTTCTCCCTATATGCTTCATACTTGTCCCCTACCCCTCAGTCCCTGCTTTTGAGTGTTAAACTGGTTTGGTTCTTGTTTCTTGCTCTGTGTGTACTGTTCTGATCCTGAGACTCTGATTGTCTTACCCTCTTCCCTTTCAAACTGTTTTTACTGAGTAACACTCTTCTATTATTCTTCAAAACTTATTTCAAACAAGTTATTTTCAAATGTTGTTTTCCTACTTGATATTTTCAAAACTATATCAAGCACTTCCACTATACTCTTACACATTAGGTCCTGCCCCTCTTGTGTGAGCATTGCCTTGGAATCCTTGAGCTCCCTCTGAACTTTAACAAATAAGAGCTGGCATTTCCACACTGCACTTACTCCATCTTGGCTATGAAATCTGGGTGTGAGCGCTGCCCGGGATCCCTTGAGATCCTTAGGGAACTTTGAAACACCTGGATCATGTGAAATGTTGTGAATAGAATGGCAATGAGGCATTCTGGAGATTCTAGGCCTATCAGTAGGCTCCCTATAGTATAAATTCTTCTTTTCATTATTCATTTATGTAATTCATGCAAATGGCCTTAATAATTATTTATAAACAACTATTGGGGATGGATAATGAAAAGGGAAAAGGGTAGTTATGCATGTTATAAATATTAGAGGGTAGAAACCATGCTATTAGGTTTACATTCCTTATTTGCGCGATAGAAATCATGTTTAGGGATCAATATGTGCAAAGCATATCATGCATTAGAAATCATGTTATTTAGGCTTTATGAACATTGTTTCAGCATCTTGTTTCAGTACTGTCATTCATCACTTAGAAAATTCTGTGATAGGGTAAATAATGTTAATAATTGGTATCTTCTGCAATCATGTTTCATATTGCTATGCGGCACTTAGAAATCTTGTCCCTTGTATAACACTAACAAACTGCACTCTTGCATATTCTGAAATCATGCATAATGATGTGAGCATTTAGAAATCCTGCTTATCATTCTGCATATGCATCATTCTGCATCCCTACCTGTGCATTAGATACCATGTTTTAGGGTTTCATTCATACTCTCTTAACAACACCTAGTCTAACTACTGGTGCATGTAAAAGGTATAAAACACTTCACTCAGTTTCTCTAAAACAACTGGCAACAATTCTGTGTTCTGAACAACCTAGAACAGCATGTGTAGGTAATAATTTGCAACAATCCCTCTAACAATTCAGACAATTAGTATGCACCGTCCCCCGCCTAGGCAAGTCTTAGGTGATTAAATTGCTAAAATTGGAAATCTGCCTCTTTGTTATTATCATTTAGACACCATGTTTTAGGATCTGAATCAAAGACTTTAACTGTGTTTGAGTCATGCTGCTTATTTTCCTTATATGTGGAGGTACTTGAGCCTTTTCCTGTTTGTATGTTTATCCCCCTTAATTGTAGTCCTATATGTTTCTTGTTTGTCGCTTAGTGTTTTTCCCTTTAAACCTGAGGGTCTGCCTAGCATCTCTCTTTAGTATAGGAGTCCTAATTTCCTCCGAACTGATAGGAAGAGACGGGTAACAGCATGCAATAGAGGTCGAGACCAACACTCGATTTAGTTACTTTCACGGGGTG
>ML314969.1:0-24921 GCA_005239505.1 Nicotiana paniculata
ATAAACTCCCACAATCCATGACCAAGTGAACCGAGCGCCCTCCAGGCATAAATTCTCAAATAAACAATCTTACCACATCCTTCATACTTGGTTTAAATCTTCAACATCAAGTGACTACATGACACCCTTATACAATCTTCCCGTGGAATACACTTTCACGACCTCAAGCACCAGGTAACAAGTCTGCACCTCCATACCACCGGCCATTAAAATGCGGCAAAGCAAATCAAGAATCTGCAACCAGAAAGCAAGCCTCTTACACAACACCGATCTCAGGTGATGCTGAAGAAAATACCAGCTTACTCTAAACATCCAAACCCCTTTCCTGCTCATCCGAGCCCGTGCCATCCTTGCCAACACTGAATAACAACCTTGACCCTCATCTTCAATTTCATACAGCTCACTGCACCTAACATGCCAATATGCGATAGCACAAGAATTTCATCATAACCCCCGAACCACTAATAAGGTAAACACTTCATCATATAGAAACTCTTTACTTAACTCATTCCGAGAGGACCATAGCAACACACGAGTGAATTCTCATAACCGTAGAACATGCAAATCCTCAAGTAGTGGTCTAAACCACCATAACCCTTACGCGTTGGGTTAGGTTAGTTATCTTAGCAGGCTTGGGCAAATTGGGCTGGTTTGGAGGCTTAATAGGTGGGCCAGTTTGGCTGAAATTTGGACCTAGAGTGCTGAACATTTTCCTTGTTCCTTGCTATTTCTTTATGCTTCTATTTAGCTATATTATATATTACTATGTAGTATTAATACATTAATAATCAAACTATTTAATGCGCCTCAAAATAATTATGATAGCTAAAATTTGCTAAAAAACCTACATTAATTATTAAGTAAAATATCATCATAAAATTAAATAAAATTTAGAATTAAAGAAATATAATTAATCGATTATACAAAGTAAAAGAATGTGTTTTTTTTGCAATAGTAGTTGTAGTAATAATAGGAATAATAATAATAGTAACTATAACAACATAACAACAACAACAACAACAACAACTAACAACAACAACAACAACAACAACAACAATAATAATAATAATAATAATAATAATAATAATAATAATAATAATAATAATAATAATAATAATAATAGTGACACCAATGATAATTATAAAAATAACTACAGTAGTAATAAATTATATAATAATAATAATAACAACAAATAAGTCAATTTGTGTTGAAAATAATAGAATGCCTATTTTTATATTATTAGCAATATTAGAAGCTTAAGGAAATAGTTTGGAAGAAAGGAGGGACGAAATTGGATGTCAACAGCTACCCCTCTTTTCTCACGACCCAAAATCCACTAAGGGTCATGATGGCGCCGGACACAACTGTCAGGCAAGCCAACACCATATAACTAGTAAATTCTCGTTTCAATATTTTCGAAATCATTTCTTTTGAATATTAGACAATAAATTATAAACTTCACTGAATAAATAATACTGTATACACAAGGTTTATCTACCGAATAATTTAAAAATCATCTTAGAACCCGGTGTCACAAGTGCATGAGCAGTTTCTAGGAAGAAAAGTCGTTACATTCTCTCCCACTTAAACATACGTTCGTCCTCGAACGTGCTGAGAACTGCGCTGGAGTTGTCTGAAATCTCTGTTGAACACCTCGTGCACCTACCTGTGCCACTACAACTCAGTTGAACACCTTGGATCGAGCAAATTTGAAGATATTCATTTTTTATTCAAACAAATAAGCTTAGAGCCCAGTTCCAACACCCAAAATTCTTGGCTAAGCCGTTTTCCAACATACGAGCACCGCATCAACCTCTACACGATGTACCAAAACATGACTGCATCCCTTTGCTGAATTCACACCATGAACCACATCATTTACAGGCCCATAATAACACTCTGTGATCACAATAGCTGATATTCCCCTAGTCTGATGCTCGCAATGCCCCATGACATATATATAGGTCCTACTTTAACTCTTGCAATACTGCCACGGCGGAAAAGATGCGTAGAAATCCATAACCAACTGCCAAGTCAAAAATAATTGGGTCTATACCACTGACAAGAACCATTACCTCTTTATGAACCAATTAATGGCATTTTCTCTTAATACACTTCACATAATCTGATTGCACTG
Source organism: Nicotiana paniculata (assembly GCA_005239505.1). Taxonomy (NCBI): domain Eukaryota; kingdom Viridiplantae; phylum Streptophyta; class Magnoliopsida; order Solanales; family Solanaceae; genus Nicotiana; species Nicotiana paniculata. Next base: position 2,138 of record ML314969.1, read on the forward strand.
ATCCTAGATCCAATAATCTCATCTCACACAGTACGAGCTGCTCAGGCAATAAGCCACCCCAGACATGACCAACAGTCTCACATGATTCCACAACGTCAATAAACTACAAACTCAAATGTGATACATAAGGAAAATGAACTCTGGAAGGAACTACGCAACCCACGTAACTAATATGAATTTTTCTCAGACAAGGGGAAGAAAAACACACAAAAATAGAATATAAAGATTGTACTAATCATCACACTGTTGCGGCGTGCAACTCGATCCCAATAACATACCCGTGGCGGCGTGCCACCCGATCCACACATAAAATTCACATAAGGAGATACACACCGAGCTAAATTTCTCATTACTAATAAATACTGAATATTAGTCACAAGCGCACCAAGTGCATAATACCAAAACTGGGTTGACAGATAGCGCCATACGCTACAAAACTCAAGCACAACTGAGGTGCGATATATGATCTGAATCTCAAGAGCCATCCTGCTCACATAACATCATCGCGACGCGGAACCTCAACACATAAGAAATCTATCAAGCCGTTACACAACTCACACGGCATAATATAACATTACATGAAATAGCCGGCCGACAACGAAACAACATCCATCATCCAAATACTCCTTCATAAGGAGCGCTATGCTGAAATGAACATACCTGACATGACATAGAGCCAACATTCATATTTAAATTCATTCACAAACATCAAGACGATTCTGATCGCACCGAACTAGGCTAATAGCCTTTCCTGGGTCTATAATATCGCACTTTTCTCATAACACACAAGAACAACCATCATAGCCGAGATAAACTCCCACAATCCATGACCAAGTGAACCGAGCGCCCTCCAGGCATAAATTCTCAAATAAGCAATCTTACCACATCCTTCATACTTGGTTTAAATCTTCAACATCAAGTGACAACATGAAACCCTTATACAATATTCCCGTGGAATACACTTTCACGACCTCAAGCACCAGGTAACAAGTCTGCACCTCCATACCACCGGCCATTAAAATGCGGCAAAACAAATCAAGAATCCGCAACCAGAGCGCAAGCCTCTTACACAACACCGATCTCAGGTGATGCTGAAGACAATACCAGCTTACTCTAAACATCCAAACCCCTTTCCTGCTCATCCGAGCCTGTGCCATCCTTGCCAACACTGAATCACAACCTTGACCCTCATCTTCAATTTCATACCGCTCACTACACCTAACATGCCAATATGCGGTAGCACAAGAATTTCATCATAACCGCTGAACCACTAATAGGGTAAACACTTCATCATATAGAAACTCTTTACTTAACTCATTCCAAGAGGACCATAGCAACACACGAGTGAATTCTCATAACCGTAGAACATGCAAATCCTCAAGTAGTGGTCTAAACCACCATAACCCTTACGTGTTGGGTCAGGTTAGTTATCTTAGCAGGCTTGGGCAAATTGGACAGACTCCCCCACTTGGCTCAAAGCCAACGATCAAGACAACTAATAATTCACTATGCACATAATAACACTATCCGTCTAACAACTCAAGTCATCTGCAGAATCTCGCATTCACCATTGTAATAGTCATGCCAAATTCTATAAGCGATCTAAACTTAAATTACAAGATATATCCTTTACTGGTAAAAGAGAACTTATTACAGAACTACATAGGGATCACACACCCTAGGAAAAACCGCAGGATATACCCCTGCCCGCTTAGCCCCAACTGATATCTCTCTATACACTTCTGAAGACCATAACTATCACGCAATCACTACACCTTTCTACATCTGAACACAAACAACGCCTACCCTCGAGGCATCACAATACGCGGTAAAAACCTGAAGCTAATGGCAGAACTAACACTGAAGCGGTGGTCACAGAAATCTCGAGCTTCTGGAAGCTCTACCCACACATATCTGACCACATGAATACCCTTACTGGACACTATGTGTCCCAAAAATGCTACTGAACCGAGCCAAAATTCACACTCGGAGAATTTTTCATAGAGCCTTTCCTCCCTGAATCCTTATAATGCCATCCTCAAATACTGAGTATGCTACTCCTGGCTACGCGAATATGCCAGGACGCCATCAATGAATACAATAACAAGGAGTGCTAATACAGCTGGAATACATCGTTAATCAAATACATGAACGCTATTGGGGCAATGATCAGCTCAAAAGATATCACCAGGAACTCATAACCCAATAGAAAAATCCGCTTCACTCCACAACTACACAACATGAGAGGTCGTCCAGTTTACTCACAACTCAAGGCCATATACCAAATCGAGATAGAAATCAAACACTCAATCAATCTTGCCACATTTCCAGCCAACCCTTTTGTCACAAATCATAGTCTGAACACATCTAACCATCAAATCACACTCACCACGTAGCCATCTAGTCACAAAGTCCCGTTAATAAGGACATCAACGGACATATAAGTCCCCAAATACATGTGCCCACACAACGAAAATCTCAGCACTCAAGCCACTAAATGAATCCGGCCTCAAGTCCTCCAGGCTGGCTCATTACCAATATGCCAAAATCACATCTCATCCATGGAAGTCACAAGCCGTCGATGCACAACTAATACCAAGCGCTCTCGTGCGCGTTCGAATACATGGATGGAATTCAAGAGTTACGCTCTTGGCTGAATTAAATGGGTATGCACGACTAGAATTCAAGAATGTGAGATTTTTCCTAAGAGTTCCGCAGCCTCTCGAAGATAAGTACAGACGTCTCCATACCGATCTGCAAGACTGTACTAAACCTGCTCATGACCGGTGAGTCCTATCTAACCTAGCTCTCTGATACCAAACTGTCACGACCCCAAATCTAAGCCACTCATAATGGCTCCTATCATGGAACTAGGCCAGCCAAAACTACACTCAAATCATAATAAGCTTCCATTTACATCTTTACTATACTGATAATCCATAAAGGTTTTCTTTAAATATTTATAAAATAGTTAAAGCTATACTGAATATTAATACAACCCCCGAGAACCCGGAGTCACTGGTCATGAGCATCTACATAAAATATAAAACTTAAAAGAAAATAAATTCTATAATAGTAAGCACGAGAGAGAGAGCAGGACTGTGAACGCATGCAGCTACCTTGCAAACCTCCGAGAATCTCTGGAACAGATAGACAGCTCACCCTGCCCTAACACCTGGATCTGCACACAAGGTGCAGGGAGTAATGTGAGTACACCAACTTAGTAGTAATGAAAATANACATGCCTCACAGTCACTCATAATCAGCCCCTCGGGCATACTTCACAATCACTCATAATCAGCCCTTCGGGCATATCTCACAATCACTCATGCCTCCCAATCCCTCATCATTCGGAACTCGTCACTCGTCACTCGGTGCGCTCACTGGGGGTGTGTGCATCCGGAGGGGCTCCGTCATCCCAAACGCTAATATCAAGCCACCTCGTGGCGTATCATATCCTCACAAATCAGGCCCTCGTCCTCACTCAGTCAAAACCTCTCAAAAGCCCATCGGGAGAATCAGTAAAATGGGGTACTCGACCCAAAACATCATTTTTAAATCTCAAACTAGTGTAAATCAGGCTGAGTTTCGAAAATAGTAAGCACAATGTGACCGAGTGAAATCATCAATAAACAGTGAGGAAAACAGCAGTAAAAAGCCCCCAAGGGGTCTAAACAAGTCGACACGAGGCCCCAAACATGGCTTATAGCCCAAATATTTCAGTAAATCTTTAGAACACAATTTAACATATAGTTTAGAGTAAAATACGCAACTCAATAGTTGTCGCGGAGAGGACCAAGTCCAATCCAAAAATCAGTACGCGCCACATACTCGTCATCTGACATGTGCGCCATTCTAAAATCAGTGAGAAATATGAAGTTCGGGGTTTCATACCCTCAAGACAAAATTTATAACCATTAATTACCTCTATCGAGCCAAAATACTAGTCCTCTATGCTCTTTCCCCTCGAATTGGCTCCCGATTGCTCCGAATCTAGCCAAAACCATTTTAACATCATCAATATATACTAAAGGAACACAAACCAATCGAAACTATCAAATTATACAAGAATCTAGAAATTCGGCCAAACCCGAGCCACGGGACCATGCCTTAGAAACCAATAAAATTTACATCACAAGAACCCTTATCCTCCCATGAGACCGTACATACCAAGAACATAAAAATCGGACCACAATTGCCAAAAGAAATTCCCAAATCTTTCCTCCCATTTTTCAAACTTTTTATTACGTTAATCCTTCAATTACAAGCCTAATCCGAACAAAATAACATAGAAACGACTTTAATAACTCGGGAACTTACCTCCACTGAAGACCCACGAATTCTCTATTCAAATTGCCCTCAAATGAGCTCCAACCGCATGCAACAATGGTTAATGACTAAAATTTCACGGAGGCTTCTTTTATAATGTTCTGCCCCAACAATTTTGCACCTACGGACCTTTAATCGCACATGCGGACCCGCACCTGCGGTTCCAGGTGGCACCTGCGAAAAGCATCTAACAGACCAATTCTCGCACCTGCGACCCCTTCTCCGCACCTGCGGCTTCGCAGGTCCAGCCATCCCTTTGCACCTGCGGACTCCTCCTGCCTACACTCCCTTCGCACCTACGTATGGACTTTCGCACCTGTGGCATTGCACCTGCGGCTACCAATTCGCAGGTGCGGCCAACACCAACAACTTACACCAGCAGCCATTTGCTGCAATTTTCCAAGTTCAAAACTCCGCCAACCTTCCGAAATCAATCCCGAGACCCTCAGGGCCCTACCAAACATACCAACACACCCCATAACATTATTCAAACTTATTCGATCCTTCGAAACACCAAAAACAACATGAAAACACCAAAATTACATCAAATTCAAGCCTATGAACTTTGAAACTTCCAAATTTCGCCAACGACGCCGAAACCAACCAAAACACCTCCGATTGACATGAAATTTTGCACACATATCCAAAATGAAATTACAGACATGTTCAAACTTCCGTAATTCTATTCCGACCTCAATAGCCTATTTTCCACTGCCGATCGGAAATCGCCGAAAACTAACTTTCGCCAATTCAAGCCTAATTCTACACCGGACATCAAAACTCCATTACGAACACACTCCTAAGTCCAAATGACCTAACAAAACCATCTGAGCTATAAAATATGCATTTTGAGGTCGTTCACCAATAAGTCAACTCTTAGTTGACTTTCTCAACTATTAGGTTACCTTGAAAGACTAAATGCCTCAATTCTCACCATGACCATTCTGAACCCAAACCAACCGACTCAACACACATAAATGAAGCTGAACCAAATTAAATGAAGCAAAAATGGGGGAAACGGAGCTAAACTCTCAGAACGACCGGCCGGGTCGTTACAATGTGTCAGCCTTATTTGCTTATTTCCTGGATGTTCCTTGCGAGTCCTTGGGTACTCCTATTTATGTGTCCACTCTCATGGGAGATTCTGTGGTTGTAGACCGGATTTATCGGTCCTGTGTGATTTCATTTTGTGGGCTCGAGACCAGAGCAAACCTTCTATTTCTCGACATGGTTGATTTTGAGGTTATTTTAGACATGGATTGGTTATTTCCTTATCATGCCGTGCTAGATTGCCATGCCAAGACAGTTACCTTAGCCATGCCCGAGTCGCCTAGGCTGGAGTGGAGAGGTTGCTCAGTTAGTGCAGCCAGCCGGGTTGTTTCATTCCTGAAGGATCGACATATGGTCGAGAAGGGTTGTCTGGCCTATCTTGCTTATGTGCGGGACACCACCGATGAGTCTTCGATGATTGATTCAATGCCAGTGGTTTGAGAGTTTGCTGATGTATTTCCTTCAGACCTTCCAGGCATGCCTCTAGATCGTGATATTGATTTCTGCATTGATTTAGCTCCAGGCACCTAACCTATATCTATTCCTCCATACCGTATGGCTCCGAAAGAGTTGAAGAAGTTTAAGGAGCAGCTTGAAGAGTTATTAGCCAATGGGTTTATCAGGCCTAGTGTATCGCCAATGGGGTGCCCCGGTTTTATTTGTGAAGAAGAAGGATGGGACTATGCTGATGTGTATTGATTACCGCCAGTTGAACAAGGTCACCATTAAGAACAAGTAACCCTTTCCGCACATCGATGATTTGTTTGACCAGTTGCAGGGTGCTCGAGTGTTTTCTAAGATTGATTTGAGATCGGGATATCATCAGTTGAGGATTCGGGCCTCAGATGTTTCAAAGACTGCTTTTCATACGAGATATGGACATTATGAGTTCCTGGTGATGTCCTTTGGCTTGACTAATGCCCCAACAACATTTATGGACTTGATGAACAAGGTGTTCAGGCCATACATTGATTATTTTTTCATCGTCATCATTGATGACATTCTGATTTACTCACGTAGCCTGGGAGAGCACAAGCAGCATTTGAGAGTTGTGCTCCAGGCCTTGCGAGAATAGAAGCTATATGCTAAGTCCTCCAAGTGTGAGTTTTGGTTGGATTCCGTGGCATTCTTGGGCAATGTGGTATCCGGAGAGGGTATCAAGGTTGATCCTAAGAAGATTGGGGCAGTTCAGAGTTGGCCACATACTACTTCAGCTACAGAGATCAGGAGTTTCTTGGGTCTAGCAGGCTACTACCGGCGATTTGTGGAGGGCTTTTCATCCATTGCAGCCCCACTGACTATATTGACTCAGAAGAATGCCCCGTTCCGATGGTCCGACGAGTGTGAGGCGAGCTTTCAGAAGCTCAAGACAACATTGACCTCAGCACCAGTCCTGGTATTGCCTTCCGGTTCTGGGATGCATACAGTATATTGCGACGCTTCACGCGTTGGCTTGGGGTTGTGTTGATGCAGGAAGGGAGATTTATTTCTTATGCTTCACGCCAGCTGAAGGTTCATGAGAAGAATTATCATGTGCACGATTTGGAGTTGGCGGCAATTGTTCATGCTCTTAAGATTTGGAGGTACTATTTGTATGGGGTGTCCTGTGAGGTTTATATGGATCACCGCAGCTTACAACACTTGTTCAAACAGAGGGATCTTAATTTGAGGCAGTGTAGGTGGCTTGAGTTGCTGAAGGATTATGAAATCACCATTCTTTATCATCTGCGCAAGGCGAATGTGGTAGCAGATACTTTGAGCAGGAAGGCGGAGAGTGTGGGTAGCTAGGCTTATATTGCAGCAGAGGAGAGACCTCTAGCCTTGGACATTCAGTCCTTGGATAATCGCCTGGTGAGATTAGACCTTTCAGAGCCTCGTCGAGTTCTAGAACAAGTGGTTGCTCAGTCTTCGTTATTGGGTGAAATTAAGGCTCGACAGTTTGATGATCCGTACTTGGCAAAGCTTCGGGAGACAGTGGTTCAGGGTGGTGCCAAGGAGGTTACAATTGGAGAGGATGGTGTTCTAAGACTTCAAGGCCGTTTATGTGTTCCTAATGTTGATGGCCTGAGGGAGAGGATTATAGAGGAGGCACACAGTTCTCGGTATTATGTTCATCCTGGTGCTACAAAGATGTATCGTGACTTGAAGCAAAATTTCTGGTAGAGGTGGATGAAGAAGGACATTGTGGAGTATGTGGCTAGGTGTCTTAATTGCCAGAAGGTTAAGTATGAGCACCAGAGGCCTACTTCAGCAGATGCCCATTCCTGAGTGGAAGTGGGAGCGCATCACTATGGACTTCGTGGTTGGGTTACCTCGGACTTTGCGGAAGGTTGACACGGTTTGGGTCATTGTGGATAGATTGACCAAATAGGTGCATTTCATTCCTGTGGCTACTACTTATACTTCTGAGAGGTTGGCCCAGATCTACATTCGGGAGGTAGTCCGGTTGCACGGTGTGCCAGTGTCCATTATATCAGATCGAGGTTCTCAGTTCACCTCGCACTTCTGGAGAGCGTTGCATAATGAGATGGGTACCTAGATAGATCTCAGCACAGCATTTCACCCTCAGACTGATGGTCAGTCGGAGCGTACAATTCAGATATTGGAGGACATGCTCAGGGCATGTGTGATTGACTTCGGAGGTCAGTGGGACCAGTTCTTTCCTTTGGCCGAGTTTGCTTACAATAATAGTTATCAGTCCAACATTGAGATGGCACCATTTGAGGCTTTGTATGGTCGGCGATGTCGTTCTCCTATCGGGTGTTTTGAGCCTGGCGAGGCTAAGTTATATGGCACCAACTTGGTGAGAGATGCTTTGGAGAAAGTGAAGTTGATTCAGGAGAGGCTCCGCACGGCACAGTCTAGACAGAAGAGTTACGCGGATCAGAAGGCACATGATGTATAATTTATGGAGGGAGATAAGGTTCTGTTGAAAGTCTCGCCGATGAAGGTTATTATGAGGTTCGGGAGGAAGGGCAAGCTGAGCCCGAGGTTTATAGGTCCTTTTGAAGTATTGAGGCGAGTTGGAGGGGTTGCTTTTGAGCTTGCTTTACCGAGTTCATCCGGTCTTTCATGTATCCATGCTCCGGAGGTACCAAACCGACTTCTCTCACATGGTTGATTTCAGTACTATTCAGTTGGATGAGAAGTTGGGCTACGAGGAGGAGCCAATTGCTATTATTGACAAGCAGGATCGCTAGTTGAGATCCAAGAGAGTTTCTGTCGTAAAGGTCCAGTGGAGGGGCCAACCAGTCGAGGAGGCGACCTGGGAGTCCGAGGAGGACATGCGGAGCAGATATCCACATAAATTCAGCACTTCAGGTATGATTCTAGACCTGTTCGAGGATGAAAGTTTGTTTAAGAGGTGGAGAATGTAACGACCCGAGCGGTCGTTTGCGATATCGGACCCTGTTACCCTAAATGAAACTTCCCATAGCATCTTATTGTGATTTATGACTTGCGGGGACGGGTGGTTCGGGATTCGGAAGCGTTTAGAGTGGTATAGGAACACTTAGTTCCTTAAGGTTGGCCTTTAAGGCCAAGTTTGACTTCGGTCAACATCTTGAGTAAACAACCTTGGAATCGAGTTTCGACGATTCTGGTAGCTTCGTATGACGATTTCGGACTTGGGCGTATGTTCGGAATGAGTTTTGGATGACCCGGGGGCGTTTCGGCGCCCAATATCGAATTTGAGTTTCCTTAAGTTTCAAATTTGGTTTGGAACATGTTTTTGTGTTATCGAGGTTTGAACGGAATTTTGAGACCGGGAATAGTTCCGTTATGTCAATTATGACTTGACTGCAAAATTTAGTGTCATTCCAAGTGGTATAGGTCGGTTCAGCGCATTGTTAGCGAATTCAAGAAACTTAAAGTTCCTAAGTTTTGTTCTAGGGGTTTGAGGTCTGATTTTGAGTTTTAGCGTTGTTTCGGGTTTTCCAAAGGCTCGAACGAGTCCGTATTATGATTTGGGACTTGTTGGTATATTTAGACGGGGGCTCGGGTGGGCCCAAGTGCCTCTCGGGCACCAAACGAGGCCAAAAACCAGATGAAGCAGTTGCCGGTGCACCTGATCTGGTGTGACCGCAGGTGTAGTTGCCCAGTCGCAGCTGCGAGACCGCTCCTGCGGTCCCATCCTCGCAGGTGCGACCCTAGGTGGGCTGCCCAGTTCTCACAAGTGCAGGCCATCCTCGCAGGTGCAGACTCCTTCCCGCAGGTGCGAGCCCAGTCCCTTGTCCCATTTTCCGCAGGTACGGTCCTTGAGTCACATGTGCGGAACTACTGAAGGCAGTGTGTTCTTTTAAACACGGGAAATGTTCATTTTCTCCATTTTTCTTCCACCATTGTCGACTTAGGGAGCTTGGGAAAGGGCCAATCCACCTAGCTACTCTAATATTAGTTTAATACATGAAATCCTAGGTAGATTAACCTCCTAATTAGTGAAAAATCAAGGGTTAGAGTAAAAACCTAGGTTTTATGGAAAATGGGAGAATTACCAAGAAATTTGCCATTGAATCATACAAAAACTATATATTAATGATCCTTAGGTTATGGGTAAGTGTTTCCTTCGAAAATTTCCGGAACCCGAGCATGTGGGCCCAGGGTGTATTTTGAGATATTGCAAAGTAGGCTAAATTGGTTAATTAAATAGGTAAAATCCATACTTTTGAGCATAAATTGATGTATTTATGTAACATTTGGCTAGTTACGAGACCTTCGGTGACGAGCTTGGAGTTTCAGGCGTGTTCTTGACCCGGAAAGTAGGTTCGACACGAGGTGAGTCTCCTTTCTAACCTTGTAAGAGAGAATTATCGTCATAGGTGATTATAAATAATTTCATGTCCTTATTTTCGGGGGCTATGCACGCACGCACGAAGTGACGAGAGTCCGTGCGTAGCTACTATTATGTTATGTTGGGTAGTTCTAGGACTCACAAGCATGCTTTTAGGTGCCTTACATGTGTACCTAAATGTATTTGAGTTGAATAGTATCCTTGAATTTGGTGTGAAAGTATTAGGAAGTTATGTTCAAAAATCATATTGCTTAAGTTCTTGCTTTTACGTACAATCTCTGTTAAATCCCTAAATGTTGAAAAATTATGTGTATGTATACGGCACCCGCGTCGCATGTATGATTCGTGAGCGGGGTAGCCCTACTATTATGTCAACCGCGTCACATGTTCGATTCGCGAGCGAGGTAATAGATGCATCTATCGTTCGAGTCGTTCGACCCTCGATAGTGCACATTTATTTTTCGCAGAGCTTCGGCCGTGCGCTTTCGTCCAATTATGTGCTATATAATTTAATGGAAGTTTGTTAAAATTGTATAAACTGTTTCATGTGAAAAGGGAATTTAGTAAATTATATGCTAGTGAAATTTGACATGCAAAGGTAATTACAACTATACTTGATATTCTATTACTTCGTGATTACTACGACTGTTATGCCTGCCTAGTTCTTATTAAATTATGTTATTTAGAAATGTTGGCCCTAGTAAGTATCACGTCTACTTCTCGTCACTACTTCTTTGAGATTAGGCGGGATACTCACTGGGTACATATCTGTTTATGTACTCATGCTACGCTTCTGTACTTAATTATACATGCTCTGAGGCAGGTGCATCTGGGCATTTATCCCGAGCTCGTCTCTGACATATACTTGGCGTGGACTTCTCGGTGAGCTTCTTTACCTGACGTATCTCTATGGAAGCACCTTGGAGTTCCTCTTTTCTTTTGCTATGTCTGTATTATTTTTCTTCAGACAGTAGGGCAAACTTGTATTTTCTTTCTGATACCCGTTTCTATTAGATGCCCGTAGACCTGTGACACTATTTCCTGGTATGCCCACGTAGTGGATATTCTATTCTTTTGGGTTGTAACTATCAGTGGTGCTTACTATATTTGTTGCTCACTTTTGGTCGTCTAAGTCACTAATTTACTTCGAATTTATGCTGTGAAATAAAAACCTCTTAAGTATGGTGAATTATTTATAAATAACAAAGGTATCACTAGTAATTAAGGTTGGCTTTCCCAACATCGAAGTTGGGCGCCATCGCATCCTAAATTGGGATTTGGGCCGTGACATGGTGGGATCGGGCTGCACGCCGCAACAGGTTGAATAAGGGAGGATTGATATGGTGGAATAAGGGTGAATATGTTTACACGGTAGGATCGGGTTGCACGCTACAAAAGGTGGAATAAGGGCGGATTGATATGGTGAAATAAGGGTGAATTATGATATTTATATTGATATATGGTGGGATCGGGTTGCGCGCTGCAACAAATATATATTATTTATTGTTATTATTATTGTTACGATGGAATAAGGAAGGATTTTGTGTTGTCTGGTGGGATCGGGTTGCGTGCTGCAACAAAACTATATGTTTCTATTTCCTGAGATGCGTTGCTTTCCGGTATTTCTTTTATTATTTGATAGTAAGGATTTGTAACTCTGGACGAAACTTGTTCACTCTAGAGACTGTGGTTATCATTTTCAGTTGGCTGCTTGGTTCTGTTCAATATTTCTATTATTCTGTCATTTTATATACCGCGTGCAAGTTTTAGTATAGGTGCCCCGCCTTAGCCTCGTCACTACCTCGTTGAGGTTAGGCTCGACACTTACCAGTACATGGGGTCGGTTTTACTGATACTGCACTCTGTGCATTGTGCAGAATTTGGAGACAATCCCAGCGGCGGTCATTAGCGAGCTCGGATCAGATATTTGCGAAAACTTGAGGTACATCTGTTCAGCACCCGCAGCTCCTGGAGTCCCCATCCTCTTTTCTTTTAGCTGTACAACTTCATTCAGACAACTTTATACTTAATTCAACCCTTTATGTGTATTACTTTAGAAGCTCGTGTACTTGTGACACCAGATTCAGGGAATTGTAATAGACGATTGGCTATTTAATTTCCGCATGTGTACTTAGAATATACCTATTATTTTAGTTCATTACTAATGTTATTGTTTAAGCTGCTAAAAAAAGTAAAATGTTCTAACGTTGGCTTGCCTAGCAAGTGAAATGTTAGGCGCCATCACGATCCTGATGGTGGGAATTCCGGGTCGTGACAAGTTGGTATCAGAGCACTAGGTTACATAGGTCTCACGAGTCACAAGCAAACTTAGTAGAGTTTGGAGTATCGGTACGGAGATGTCTGTACTTATCTCCCAGAGGCTATAAAGTTAGGAAAAAATTTCACTTTTATTCAACTCTGTCATGTGATTTTGTTTTCTCAATACTGATTGAACTCTCCTACTCTTATTCTCTCGCAGATGGAAAAAATATGTACTGCTTCTTCAGTTGAGCAGCAGCCAGAGCCTCCAGCAGTAGATCCTACGAGGGGCAGAGGTCGAGGCCAGGGCCATGCCTGAGGTCGAGGCAGGGAGGGCTCAGCCCAGAGCCTGAGCAGCAGTCCCAGCTGTGGAGCCTCAGGTAGAGTTCGATGAGGAGGTTCCAGCTTAGACTATTCCTGCCGGACCAACTCAGGTCCCGAAGGGGTTTATTGCCACTCCAGTGCTTCGGGGTGCTTTGGTCCGATTGGTGGGCCTTATGGAGAGTGTGGCCCATACTGGCGCATTTCCCATGGCACCAGCCATATCTCAGGATGGATAAGGATCCCAGACTCCCGCTACCCACACGCCGGAGAAAATGGCTCCCCAGTGTTAGACTCCAGTAACTCATCCAGTCGGAGTAGTTCAGCCGGTTGCTGCGGCACAACCCGGTGATGGGTCAGCTATGTCTTCTGAGGACTTATGGAGATTGGATAGGTTTACCAAGCTCTTTCCAGTCCATTTCAGTGGTGCTACTTCAGAGGATCCCCAAGAGTATCTTGACAGATGTCACGAGGTTCTTCAGAACATTGGTATATTGGACACCAATGGGGTCGACTTTGCTTCTTTTCAGATGACTGGTTCCGCCAAGAAATGATAGAGGGATTATTTGTTGACCAGACCAGCTGGGTCGCCTGCTCTTACTTGGGACCAGTTCTCTCATCTCTTATTAGAGAAGTTTGTGCCTATCACCTTGAGAGAGGAGCTCCGCCGTCAGTTCGAGCGTCTCCAGCAGGGAAACATGAATGTTACTTAGTATGAGACCTATTTTTCAGATTTGGCCCGTCATGCTATTCTTCTGCTTCCTACTGAGAGAGATGAGGAGGTTTATTGAGGGACTTGCTCAGCCTATTAGATCGTAGATGGCTAAGGAGACTGGGAGCGATATTTCTTTCCAGGATGCGGCCAATGTTGCCAGACGAGTCGAGATGGTTCTTGGACAAGGAGGTCAGGGGTCAGATAAGAGACCTCGACATTCTGGTAGGTTCATCGGCGCCTCATCTGGATGCAGGTGTACTTTTGGTAGAGTCCATCCTCCCAGGTCGTTCCATTCAACACTTCAGGCACCCCACTGTGCTTCAGGGAGTCGTGGTTCTTATGTGCCTCCTTCTAGGCAGCTAGCCTATAGTGCACCACCAACTCCTATCAGGCACCTCTTATTCAGAGTTATTACCGTGGTCAGCCAGCCGTCCAGGTCAATCTCAGTTTCCACAACCACAGTATCAGGATGGATGTTTTGGGTGTGGTGGTTATGGGCATATCCGGAGGACATGTCCGAGATTATTGGGTGTTCATCCATAGTATCACAGTTCTTGTGACATGATTCCGGCACCAGTTGCTGCACTGCCTGCCCAACCAGCCAGAGGTAGGGGCCATACTGTTAGAGGTAGGGGTCAGACTGTTAGAGGTGGAGGTTAGGCCGTTAGAGGTGGAGGCCGCCCCAGGGATATGATTCAGAGTGGTGGGGCCTAGCCCCAATGTTATGCTTTTCCAGCCAGACCTAAGGCTGAGTCATCCGATGTTGTTATTACAGGTACTGTTTCAGTTTGTAGTAGAGATGTTTTAGTTCTATTTGATTCGGGGTCTACTTACTCCTGCGTGTCATCATATTTTTCTTCATATTTGGCCGTGCCTCGTGATTCTTTGAGTGCCCCTCTATATGTGTCAACACCTGTGGGGGATGCTATTGTTGTAGATCGTGTATATCGCTCATGTGTGGTCACATTGGGATTCTTGAGACCAGCGTAGATCTTCTACTCCTCGATATGGTTGATTTCGATGTTATATTGGGTATGGATTGGCTGTCACCTTATCACGTTATTTTGGACTGTCACACCAAGACAATGACCTTAGCCTTGCCGGGGTTGCCTTAATTAGAGTGGAGAGGGACTCCTGGCCATTCTACCAGCAGGGTTATTTCTTATATGAAGGCTCGTCATATGGTCGAGAAGGGGTGTTTGTCCTATTTGGCTTATGTTCGTGATTCTAGTGCGGAGGTTCCTTCTATGGATTTTGTGCCTATTGTTCGTGAGTTTCCAGAGGTATTTCCTGCAGACCTGCCGGGGACGCCACCCAACAGGATATTGACTTTTTTATTGATTTGGCTCTGGGCACTCAGCCCATTTCCATTCCGACATAGTGGATGGCCCCACCAGAGTTGAAAGAATTGAAGGAACAGTTGTAGGATTTGCTTGAAAAGGGCTTCACTAGACCTAGTGTCTCGCTCTGGGGTGCACCGATTTTGTTTGTGAAGAAGAAGGATGGGTCTATGAGGATGTGTATAGATCGTCGGCAGTTGAACAAAGTCACCATCAAGAACAAGTATCCATTGCAGAGGATTGATGATTTATTTGATCAACTTCAGGTTGCCAAGGTGTTTTCGAAGATTGATTGAGATTTGGCTACCATCAGTTGAGGATTAGGGCATCCAATGACCCTAAGACAACTTTTCGGATGCGGTATGGGCACTATGAGTTTCTGGTGATGTCCTTTGGGTTTAACAATGCCCTAGCAACATTTATGGATTTGATGAACCGAGTGTTCAAGTCTTATATGGATTCCTTTGTGATTGTGTTTATTGATGACATCTTGATATACTCCCGCAGTCGGGAGGAGCATGAGCAGCACCATAGGATAGTGCTCCAAACTCTGAGGGACAGTCAGTTGTATGTTAAATTTTTGAAGTGCGAGTTTTGGTTGGATTCAGTCGCTTTCTTGGGCCACGTTGTATCAACAGAGGACATTCAGGTAGATCCTAAGAAGATTCATGCAGTCAAGAACTGGCCTAGGCCCACTTCAGCCACGGAGATCAGGAGCTTCTTGCGCTTGGCGGGTTATTACCGTCAATTTGTGGAGGGGTTTTCATCTATAGCAACCCCGTTGACCAGGTTGCCCCAGAAGGGTTCCCCGTTCAGATGGTCAGACGAGTGTGAGACGTGATTTTAGAAGCTCAAGACAACTTTTACTACATCGCCGGTGTTGGTGTTACCATCAGGTTCAGGATCTTACACGGTAAATTGTGATTCCTCCCGTGTTGGACTGGGAGCAGTATAGATGCAGGAGGGCAAGGTGATTGCATATGCGTCTCGTCAGTTAAAGGTTTATGAGAAGAATTACCCTGTCCATGATTTAGAGTTGGCGGCCATTGTTCATGCGCTGAAGATTTTGAGACACTATCTTTATGGCATGTCGTGTAAGGTTTTCATGGATCATCACAACCTTCAGTATTTGTTCAAGCAAAAGGATCTCAATTTGAGGCAAAGGAGGTGGTTGGATCTATTGAAAGACTATGATATCACCATCTTGTACCATCCCGGGAAGGCCAATGTGGTGACCGACACATTGAGTAGGAAGGCAGCGAGTATGGGCAGCCTTGCGTTCATTCCAGTCGTTGAGAGGCCACTAGCATCAGATGTTCAGACTTTGGCCAACCAGTTTGTGAGGTTGGATATTTCAGAGCCCAGTCGTGTTCTAGATTGCATAGTCGCTCGGTCTTCCTTGTTTAATCATATCAGAGAGGGAAGTATGATGACCCTCATTTGTTGGTCCTTAGGGACACAGTACGGCACAGTGGTGCCAAGTAGGTTACTGTTGGAGATGATGGAGTTTTGAGGATGTAGGGTCGTGTGTGTGTGTGCCTAATGTTGATGGGCTTAGGGAGTTGATCCTTGAGGAGGCCCACAGTTCTCGGTATTCTATTCACTCGGGCGCTGCCAAGATGTACCAGGACTTGCGGCAGCATTATTGGTGAAGGAGGATGAAGAAGGATATAGTTGCTTATGTATCTCGGTGCCTGAATTGTCAGCAGGTGAAGTATGAGCATCAAAGACCCAGTGGTTTGCTTCAGCAGATAGAGATTCCTGAGTGAAAGTGGGAGCGTATCACTATGGACTTTGTTATTGGACTCCCACAGACTCAAAGGAGGTTCGACGCTGTTTGGGTCATTGTGGATAGGCTGACTAAGTCAACACACTTCATTCCTGTGGCAGTTACATATTCTTCGGAGCGGTTGCTAGAGATTTATATTCGTGAGATCGTCCGTCTTCACAGTGTGCCCGTGTCTATCATTTCTGATCGAGGTACACAGTTCACCTCGCACTTCTGGAGGGTAGTACAACGTGAGTTGGGTACGCAGATTGAGTTGAGCACATCATTCCATCCTCAGACGGATGGACAGTCCGAGCGTACTATTCAGATCTTGGAGGATATGCTCCACGCTTGTGTTATAGACTTCGGAGGATTGTGGGATCAATTATTTCCCCTTGCAGAGTTCTCCTACAACAACAATACCAGTCGAGCATTCAAATGGCTTCCTATGAGGCATTATATGGTAGATAGTGCAGGTCGCTAGTTGGGTGGTTTGAGTCGTGGGAGGCTCGGTTGTTGGCTACTGATTTAGTACAGGAGGCTTGGACAAGTTTAAGATTATACAGGATCGACTTCACACAGCTTAGTACATGCAAAAGAGTTATGTCGACCCTAGAGTTCGTGATGTGGCATTCATGGTCGGGGAGAGGGTGTTGCTTCGGGTGTCACCCATGAAGGGTGTCATGAGGTTTACAAAGAAGGGAAAGTTGAGCCCTAGGTATATTACGCCTTTTGAGATTCTCGGGAGAGTGGGAGAGGTGGCTTATAGGCTTGCGTTGCCTCTGGGGTTATCAGCAGAAAGCTATGCATTGCCTCTGGGGTTATCAGCAGTTCATCCAGTATTCCATGTGTCCATGCTCCAGAAGTATCATGGTGACTCATCCCACGTGTTAGATTTCAGCTCTGTCCAGTTGGACAAGGATTTGACTTATGAGGAGGAGTCGGTGGGTATTCTATCCCGATAGGTTCGTCAGTTGAGATCAAAGAGTTATCCTTCAGTTCGAGCGCAGTGGAGAGGTCATCCCATTGAGGCAGCTACTTGGGAGTCCAAGTCGGACATGCAGAATAGATATCCCCACCTATTCACTAGTTCAGGCACTTTTTATGTCCGTTTGAGGACGAACGATTGTTTTAGAGGTGGAGATATGATGACCCAAAAGGTCATCTTATGTTTTAGAACTCGATTCTGCATTCATTAGCCTTAAAAATCTCATTTTTACCCTCTCGATTTGCGTGCGCAGTCCGGGCGTGTTTTTGGAAAGCTTTTATGTTGAAAGTTGATGATAATAATAATTTTTCTTTAAAAGTTGATTTAAGTTTTCGGTCAATATTTTAAGTAAACATACCGTGACCCATGTTTTGACGGTCCCGGTGGGTCCGTAATGAAATATGGGACCTGGGCGTATACCCAGAATCGAATTCCGATTTCCCTAGCTCGAGATATGAAATTTTGTTAAAAAATGAAAGACTAAAAATCTAATGGTTTTAAGAACTTGGTTAATGTTTGATCTTATTGGTATTGGGTCCGTATTTTGGTTCCGGAGCCCGATACAGGTCCAAAACAATATTTATACCTTATCTGTGAAATTTGGTGAGAAAAGGCAGTTGATTTGATGTGATTCGGACGCCCGGTGGGAAAATAGGAATTTTAAGGTGTTCTTTAAAATTTCATATGATTTGGTGCTAAATTCGTAGTTCTAGGTGTTATTTTGGTTATTTAATCGCACGAGCAAGTTCGTATGATGCTTTTAGACTTGTGTGCATGTTTGTTTTGGAGCCCCGAGGACTCGGGTGAGTTTCAGATAGGTTATAGAGTGATTTGAAACTTAGGAAATTGCTGGTGTTCTTCGGTTCTTATTGCAGGCCTCTGATCTCGCAATTGCGAGATCAGGCTTCGCATTTGCGGCCACTGTTGGGTTCGCATTTGCGATCTACTCATCGCAAATGCGAAGAGTAGTTGGGCCAAGCAGTCCTTGCATTTGCGAGAAAATCTTTGCATTTGCGAAGTTCATCAAGGAAAGAGGTTCTTCGCATTTGCAAAGAAGAGGGTCGCAATTGCGATCCCAGTTTCGCATTTGCGAACAATATATTCGTATTTTTGACATAAGCAAAAATGCAACAGGTTCGCATTTGATATACCTTTCTCGCATTTGCGAGCTTTGCAATTACGAAGCTCAGGTCGAAAATGCGACATCTGCAGCTGTGTAAAAGTGAAGTTAGACGGGATTTTTCATTCATTCTTCAAATTTTCAAAACCTAAAACACAAGAGGCGATTTTCCAAGACTTTTTCTTCCCCAAATCATAGGTAAGTGTATCTAAACTAGTTTCTTTCAAGCTTTCACTTCATTTTGCAACATTTCAACGTAGAATCTAAGGTTTTCATGGTGGATTTGGGGATTGTTGGGTAGAAACTAGGGATTTCGAAATTTGGGGATTTAGACCTCAATTTGAGGTCGGATTCCAAAACCAATTATATATCCGGTCTCGGGGGTGAATGGGTAAACGGGTTTTGGTTTGAATTTTGGGTTTGGACCAAGCGGGCCCGGGTATTGACTTTTTTAAAAATGGCCTAATTTGAATTCTTTGCAATCGTGGGTAGTTCCTAAGGCTTAAATTGAATCATTTGGTTGGTAATTTTCTAGATTCTATTGGTCCGGAGGCTTGTGTGGAGGGAAAAATAGTAACTGAGCATTGAGTGGTTTGTGGAGCGAGGTAAGTGTTGTGTCTAACCTTGACTTGAGGGAATTAGGAACCCTTGGACTATGTGATTATGTGAAATCCATGTGAGCGGCGTATATGCGAGGTGACGAATGCTTATACGTCGCAAAATTATTTGTTTTCTCTGACTTACTTCCTTTAATTATTTTCTTCCCTGTCTTAATTGTTATATGCTCTAAATGCTTTCCATGCTTAAGTGCTACGTGTTAATCAATATCGTCTTCTGTTAACTATGTTAGCTCTTTCCATAGGTCCCCTAATCCCTGCTACTTGGTTAATTTGACTTGTGTGCACCTTTTAATTGTAAATGGCTGGATTGGCCTCGCTGTCTAGTATTATTTGAGTAGATTTTATATTGATCAAGGTTTCCTTTTCTTGGTTCAGTTTGGTTTTTATTTATCATAAAGGCCTTGTGATTTAGACTGTTGATTAACTGTGTACATTGAGTATTTGGTACTGATATGGTGGGATCGGACTGCACACCGCAACATGTGGAATAAGAGAGGATTGATATGGTGGAATAAGGGTGAATATGTTTACACGGTGGGATCGGGTTGCACGCCGCAACAGGTGGAATAAGGGTGGATTGATATAGTGAAATACGGGTGAATTATGATATTTATATTGATATATGGTGGGGTCGGGTTGTGCACCGCAACAAATATATATTATTTACTGTTAATGTTATTGTTATTGTTACGGTGGAATAAGGGAGAATTTTGTGTTGTCTGGTGGGATCGGGTTGCGCACCGCAACAAAACTATATGTTTCTATTTCCTGATTTGTGTTGCTTTCCAATATTTCGTTTATTATTTATATAGTAAGGATTGGTAAATTTGGACGACACTAGTTCACTCTAGAGACTGTGGTTATCATTTTCAGTTGCCTGCTTGGTTCTGGTCAGTATTTATATTATTCTGTCATTTTATATACTGCGTGCAAGTTTTAGTATAGGTGCCCCGCCTTATCCTCGTCACTACCTCGTCAAGGTTAGGCTCGGCACCTACCAGTACATGGGGTCGATTGTACTGATACTGCACTCTGCACATTGTGCAAATTTTGGAGATGGTCCCAGCGGCGGTCATTAGCGAGCTCGGATCGGATATTTGTGGAAACTTGAGGTACGACTGTTCAGCGCCCGCAGCTCCTGGAGTCCCCATCCTCTTTTTTTTAGTTGTACAACTTCATTCAAACAACTTTATACTTAATTCAAACCTTCATGTGTATTACTTTAGAAGCTCGTGTACTTGTGACACCATATTTAGGGAATTGTAATAGATGATTGGCTGTTTAATTTCCACATTTGTACTTAGAACATACCTGTTATTTTAGTTCGTTACTAATGTTATTGTTTAAGCTGCTAAAAGAAGTAAAATGTTCTAACGTTTGCTTGCCTAGCAAGTAAAATGTTATGCGCCATTACGATCCCGACAGTGGAAATTCCGGGTCGTGACATTTAGAATATTTTGTGATTTAATGAGACTCGACCCCCTATACGAATAGTCAAAGACATGTTCGCACTTCCTTAAAGTCACTCCCAAATGAGCAAAACATATGTTAATACTTGAGAAAGATATGTCAGCATCCATTTCATTACGAGCTATTTCAAACCAAACTAAAATCTCGTCATGTAGATGTATAGATGGATTAAAAGGACTTATATGCATGGCATTTAGTATGTGAACCGTGAAAAAAAAATTTCGCCGAATCGTCCCGATTTAAATAAAAAAAAATTAAATCTATATGCATGATTGTTGGCTATCACTTAACTTTTCTTGAGGACATGATTAGCTCATACAAGAAAAAAATGAAATCCTAAAGCATGATAACTAAAACATACAGAATGTCACTTAAACATGAGATCAACAAAAGAAACATTAAATAAAAAAGATGAACGCAAGAAAAACTAAAGCTACTTTCATGAAATGTACAGAATCATAAACACCTTTGAAACTGCTGAATCAAAAAGAGAAGTGAAATTACTGACTTTTTTGCGGGCAGCAAACCGGGTTGGGGTCTTTGATCCTCTATCGAACTCCGACCTCGAACCCGCTACCTCAAATGGCGTCAAACACTGGTATAAAATAAATTGCCTTTGTTCAGGATTGGAAACTAACAAAAAGCAGAGAAGAAAGGAAGGGCAAACTACAGTTTTATTTATTCATTTTCTTGAAAAATCAGTGAGCTTAGGAGAAAAGGGGAGGCGGCTGTGAGGGGGTGAGCGGCGCCTTCAAACCATTAGTTTTTGGAGTAAAATGGTGGCTGAAGCTTGCTCCGTGACTGAAAGCATAAATGAATATTTATAGATGGAAATCGCTAGGGCTTCGATTTGAGTTTCAAAAGAAATTAGACGAAGCACGAGTATTTTGATTCAAAAGAGCCATTCGAGTTCAACAGGCAAAGTGTAGCAGGTGTGGCAGCAGAGATTTTACCAAAATTGCATAATCTCTTTTTGGCATTGAGAAAAATATAGAAGAAAACATATAGAGAATGGAAAGATTTTTGAAGAGAGATAGAGAGAGAGATATTTAGGAAAAAGAAAAAAATTGGGAGAAAATGCCAAAATTTCTGAAAAGCAAAGATTTTGTGAGGAAAGGAGATTGTTCACGTGAAGAGAGGACAAAATTGGTGAAACTTTTTAGATTTGGTCAAAGTTTTTTTTATTTTTATTTATAGGGAATTAGATAAAGGTAATTTTTGGGAGTTTTTGACTTATAGGAAAGATCTAGAATATGGGATGTTGGGTCAGGTTAGTTATCTTAGCAGACTTGGGCAAATTGGGCTGGTTTGGAGGCTTAATAGGTGGGCCAGTTTGGCTGAAATTTGAGCCTAGAGTGCGGACCATTTTCCTTCTTCCTTGCATATTTCTTTATGCTTCTATTTAAATTTAAAATAATTTTATTATCTTATATTATATATTACTATGTAATATTAATACATTAATCAAACTATTTAATGCACCTCAAAATAATTATGATAACTAAAATTTGCTAAATAACTTACATTAATTATTAAGTAAAATGTCATCATAAATATAAATAAAATGTAGAATTAAAGAAATATAATTAATCGATTATATAAAGTAAAATAAAAAATGTGTTTCTTTTGCAATAGTAGTAGTAATAATAGTAATAATAATAACAATAACAATAACAACAATAACAATAACAATACTAATAATAATACTACTACTACTAATAATAATAATAGTAATAATAATGACAACAATGATAATTATAAAATAACTATAGCAATAATAGTTTTTATAATAATAATAACAACAAATAAGTCAATTTGTGTTGAAAATAACAGAATGCCTATTTTTATATTATTAGTAATATTAGAAGCTTAAGGAAATAGTTTGGAAGAAAGGAAGGACAAAATTGGATGTCAACAGTGTGCCTTGCTATTAAAGGTCTTATTGTTGTTGTCTTCTGATCACGCTCAACTATGTCTTGTAGAAGACTAAGCGGGCGTTGCAAATATAATCCTGG
>ML314971.1:0-17764 GCA_005239505.1 Nicotiana paniculata
ACCCCTGGCGTTTGGGCTCTAACGCCCCCCTAACGCCAGGGGGGCCCAGGCGTTATGGATCTAACGCCCCCCTAACGCCAGGGGGTGCCAGGAGTTATGGCTCTAACGCCCCCCTAACTCCAGGGGGGCCCTGGCTTCATGGGGAAAACGCCCGGCTATCGCCCGGGCGTCTCCTTTTGCGTATTTTTGACGTATTTGCATCCCTTTAGCTCCGTTTCCATTTCCTATTCACCTACACATGAAATAAACTCCATTAAGCACATAACAAGTGTAANGTCCGCGAAAATGTTAGGACCTCACTGGAACGCCACTTCGGTCCGCGAAACTTCGACCGCGGCCGCGGTGGGAACTTGAAATTCTTGGGTCTCACTGGAACTCCATCGCGGCCCGCAAAACTTTGACCGCAGACACGGTGGCTGATGGCTTGAATTTTCTGACTCACTGGAAATGCACCGCGGTCCGCAAAAACACGACTGCGGTCGCGGTGGCCTTGTTGTCTTGAGCAGCTTTGTTGGTTTTGCTCCTTGTGCCGGATTCACTACTATTTTGAGTATATTTTAGACTGAATGCCTTCATTTCTGGTTCAATCCTGCAAGAAGCACAACGTATAATCTTTCGAGGCTATTTTCTGTAAAATTTTATCCAAAATTCACGTATAAGGGAACAGAAACGAGGCAAAAAGCCAATTTATCAACTCCCCCAAACTTAAACTCTTGCTTGTCCTCAAGCAAAACAAAATAAGCCCCACCCCTATGAGAGATTTCACAAAAATTTGGTTGTACTATTGGTGACCTCGACTAGCATCAATTGGAACTAACCATAGCCCCTAATGCGAATGAATCATTGACAATGATTGAATTTTTCAAAACCATAGTTTCAAGTGCGATACAAGAGCTTCAAGGGTTGGTCCAACTCATCAGTGAACTTCTAACTATTACCTTGGTCAGTGTGGATCCCAGACTCTTATTCCGTAATTTTCCCTAAGCATCTCACCTTTCAGAATAATGACACTCAGAATGAGGAATATGGTGAATCGCTCATCGCTCATGTCTCATCAAGTAAAGAGTCCCAAGTTCGGCTCAAAGTACCATAGGCTTTCCCTTTGTGCAAATCACCACTAATGTAGGCTTCACTCGACCTGAGATCATACAGGGCTTTTGTGGAGTCATTATGAAGGCTTTTGGTCAAGGGTAGGACGTTTTGGTTAGAGTGAGTTTATCTTTCCTTAAGCACTTCATTTTTTTGTTGCTCTCACATTTTCTTGACTCTTTGAATCTTTTTATCTTTTGTAGGGTTGGAGAGACACTTTTTCATCAATTTTCTTTATTTTCTTCTTATGCTATCCAAACCTTTGGCATTACTTTTTCATTAGTTCCCTTTATTTCTTCTTTTTGTTCATCCTTTTCTTTTCATTCTTTTTCATTGCCTTTTCTCTTCTCTTTCTTTCTTTCTTTATTTTGTGCCTTATTTTTCACTTCATCACATCTCTCGTCTCTCCCCCAAACTTATGCTTTTTTCCTAGCGCCAAGGAAATATCGAGTGCCAAGAGAGGGTAAAAGAATGGTTAAAGGCTTGTAACTTGGGTACAAAGAAAAGGCTTAAGGCTCAAAAGGTTTGACTAGGGAATATTTCTCTTGGAAGGTCATGGAAGTGTTCAATTCTTTGTTCAAGCCAAGGAAAGCCTATAGTCACTTCTCAAGTCAAATTACACCTAGAATTTCGCCTAGACAACACTCAGGGCAAGTTCTAGACTAGTGGCACGGAACTTGGACTTGCAATTACGAATTTCTCACCACTCACAGCTAAAGGATTGTTACAGAAACCGAGTCGAGGGCCCACAACGACCTTAGTCGTGCTTTGAGTAACAAAAATGGTACCGAAGAACCACCCGATGATTATCGGCCAACACAAGAGTCTCAAGATCATCACTATCATCATCCTCAACACAACGGTTTGTCTTTGACCATGGGATCAAAGGAAACTGTGTTAGGCTCAAGTGAAGCTTTTCTTGAGGCACCGTTATTGAAAAACAAAACAACAAGAAAAGGAAAAACAGACTCAAACCCTTAAGAAGGTTGTCACACCGTCCATACTTGGGAAGAGCCACCCGGTTCACACAATTTCCACCTTTGGAAAGAACTATGGCGTTAAGAAAACCAAAGGCTTATTGCTCACGAGAAAACCAAACAAGAAGCTATGAAAGAAAAGTAAGAAGCTATAAAATAGAAAAGAAATGCATAAAATAACGTAAAGTGTGTGGGATGGAATGAATATGTACAATAGGTAATTAGATGATTATACATAAGGGATGAATATTTACAATGGATAGTTATCTTATACATACCAAAAAAAAAATAACGTAAAGAAAGAGAAACAAAAAGTTGTTTTCATTATACAATTCGATGTAGCCAAACTAAAATTCCTGTAGGGCCACTCCCCCAACTAAAAGAAAGCATTGTCCTCAATGCTATAAAGCAAAAAATAGTGCGCAAAATATGGGAGAGAGAGAGAGTAAAGAAAACTCCCTATTGGCCCTTGGCCTGCTGTGGTCCCTGGTGCTCTGTCTGAGATGGGGTAGGAACTGCCTGAGATGAAGAAGGAACTGCCTGAGATGGGGAACCTGTAGGAGCTAGATCTGGTATAGCCTGTGATGGAGCTCCGGTGGGCTGAGCCTCCTGGCTCTGAGTCTGAGTGTTCTCTGTGGGGGGGTCTGCCTGTATAAGCCTGATGTTCTGGGCACGGGGAATGGCCTTCCTCTTCTTCAGTGGCCTCACCGGCTCCTCCTCCTGCACTGACTGAGGCGATGGATGCTGCTATGGTTGGGGCTCTGTGGGGTCGGTTAGGAGCATCTCCAAAGGAATCTGATCGCCTGATAGCTTGTCGACCTCCTTTCTCAGCTTCGCCACCTCCTCCTTTGACGCCCTAGTCTTCCTCAGCTTCTTTGTTTCTTTGGCTAGCGTTGCCAATGCACTCTCATGTGCACCCACCGCGTCCAGGATTTTCTTCTGATTGTCCAAAATTTCTTTCAGAGTGTCCTCAATGGACTGCGGACCTATGGTGAGGGAGGAGTAACTGGGGCTTCCACGGCTGTAGAAATTGTAGTCAACTTTGTAGTAGTTGACTGCATCCAGTTGGTGAGGCTAGTGAGAGTCATGTTCAGCCATTGAGCAGTCATGGGATAGGCTCTGGTGGAGGGGATGTCAGTAGCTATGGAGGAAGATGAGCCTGGAGCATCCTCTGGAATGGCAGGCTGGGGCAGTGAGGGTTCCGCCACCACCACTGGCTCTTCAGACTGGCTAGTGGAGGAAACCGACTTTCCCTTTGACTTTTTTTTGGGATTATCCTCATCTTTCAAGTCATACCAGGATAAAGGTGCTTTGGGCTTGACTTTGGTGTCAAAGCGCTTCATAGTCACTTCCTTGTCTTCACAATACATGGTCAGGTAATGAGGATAAGGGTAATGAGTATCACCTGTGCTGACCACTCGGCTAATGACCTCGGACATCACATTCCCCACATTGATGGGGTATCCAGCAATGATGGAAGCTACTAATGCAGCCCTAATGAGAGGGAGGGTCCGGTCATGATGAGTTGGGTCTAGCCTGCTACACAAAAGTCTCCCATTCTTTAGCTTCAAAGTTCAGGGTCCTCCTAGTGATAGTCTTTCCAGTTGTTAACCACTCCGGGGTATCCCCGGGCTTGGCCAAGTGCAAAGCAACCAATTTCTCGCAGCATCCTTTTCGGCAAGTTTTTCTCGGTATAATGAATCATCCACATCATCCATCTCCAAATAGTCATTTAGTGAAGGTCCGTCAAAAGGCACAGTGAGATTGCGAACATTGGATTCCTTTGATTCCTTTTCCAGAAAAAGCAAATTGGTGTAGAACTCCTTCACTATATGCTCATTGGCCTCCGAAAGATGCTCAGTGAAATATGACCATCCTTTCCTATCTCGGAATTGCTGCCTCACATTGGGGTTGTATGTGGATGATTCATTCATTGAGAAGGTGCGCTCTGGGATAAGAGATTGTGCAGTCCACAGATCCCTGAATCTGTGGAAGGCCTTCTCACTGACAAAACGATCCTTCCACACATCCGGGTTCCTAGTGCGCTCTACCCTTTCAACCACTTGCGCATCCCCTTTGCTGTCACTTGAATTCTCCCCAGATAAGGAAGTTGTATGGAAGTAGAATATGAGTGTTCACTAGAGGCGGATTTGGCTGGAGACACTGCTCGTGCTGGGGCCGGGAGAGATGAGACCGGGTCCATTGGGGATGACTGTGATGAGACCTCCTCTGACGGAGCATATTCACTTCCTGATGGTGAAGGAGGAGAGTCTGTAACCCGACTGGGCCATCGTGATGATTGAGGCAATGTAACTTTTGAAGGTTGGCTTGGTGCCCCTGGGCCTCTCCCCCTTTGAGTTTCTCCTCTACCCGTGTTTTTGCGACCTCTTCCACGAGATATAACCATTGCCTGCAAAGTACACATAAGTGAACATGGTTAGTTTCCTGAACATTGATGTGCAGACACTTAAGTAGTCATTGAAGTTTAAGCATACGAAAAGTCGACCGCGGCCGCGAAAGTCAAATCATGCTTTGAGCAGGACACACTAAACTAACTTCACGGACTGCGAAAACTCGACCGCGGCCGCGAAAGTCTAATCATGCTTTGAGAAGGACATACTGGACTGACTTCGCGGACCGCAAAAAGTTGACCGTGAAGTTCTAATCAAACTTAAGCAAAATGAAGCACCGCGGTCCGCGAAAAATGGACCGCGGACTGCGGAAATGGCTATTTACCTAGGGTTCCCATAATTTGCAATTTCTATGCTAAAGTGTTCATTGAGTGAAGTCATATATAAGTAATCAGTGCAATTGCATTCCAAAGGACTATTATGAACCTATTTGGTCTAACCCTAACATTTACAAGCCTATAAAGAGAAAATAATAATGAAAAAGAAAATAAAAACTAATGAAAATAAAGAAATTAAGAAGTTAATGAAGCATAAATACACTTACTAGATGTTTGAATGAAAGTATGGATGCAAGCAATGAGTTTCAGAGGATGCAAAAGTGCGACACAGTTGAAAGTGGCTTAGGCTTAGCTACAGTGTGAAAAGGGTGAAATGAAACCCTAGAATCCTATTTATAGAGAGTGATGGGTACTACCCCACTTACCTACCGCAGACCGTGAAAAATCGACCGCGGTCCGCGGTCATTCAGTGGCACCAGGCGCACAAGGTAGAAGGGCTTCGCGGACCGCGAAAAGTCGACCGCGGCCACGAAGTCCATTTCCAGAGCACTGTGTTTGAGTTATATTGACTTCGCGGACCGCGGCCGCGAAGTCAATTTCCAGTGAGCTTCTGATTCTGCACTCAGCCAAATTCCTGTGTCAAAATCATCCTACACATCCAAAAACCAGTTAGTGTAAAAGTGAAACCTATTTTACCAAGAAAAACAAAAAAAATAAAAGTAAAGACACATGAGTTGCCTCCCAAGAAGTGCCTGATTTAACGTCGCAGCACGACACATTTTACCGGGATCATTGGAGATGACCGCGTGGCTGTCGTCAACTTTGCCAAGATAGTGTTTTACCCGGTGACCATTCACTCTGAATACTTCACCACTTTTGTTCTTGAGTTCAAGAGCCCCAAATGGAGTAACAAATACCACTTCAAAAGGGCCACTCCACTTAGACTTTAGCTTCCCGGGAAATAACCTCAACCGAGAATTGAACAATAAGACCAAGTCACCAACTTTGAACTCTTTTCCTCGAGCATATTTGTCATGTAGGTACTTCATTTTCTCCTTATACAAGGACGAACTAGAGTACGTATGGAATCTAAACTCATCCAACTCATTCAATTGCTTCACTCTAAGATTTGCAGCTACATCCCATTCCAAGTTTAACTTTTTCAAGGCCCACATAGCCTTGTGCTCCAATTCCACCGGAAGGTGGCATGCTTTTCCAAAGACCAAGCGATATGGGGACATCCCAATTGGGGTCTTGTAGGCGGTCCGGTAAGCCCAAAGAGCATCATCTAATTTCTTAGCCCAATCGGTCCTATTGGCATTGACCGTTTTGGATAATATGCTCTTTATCTCCCTGTTAGCACTTCAACTTGGCCACTAGCCTGAGGGTAGTACGGGGTAGTGACTTTATGGTTGACCCCATACTTAGAAGGCAAGGAGTCAAAGGCTTTGTTGCAAAAATGTGACCCCCCGTCACTGATGATGGCTCGTGGAGTGCCAAACCTAGTAAATATATTCTTCTTGAGAAAGGCTATCACACTTCGAGCCTCATTGTTTGGTAATTCTATGGCCTCCACCCATTTTGACACATAATCAACCGCGACCAAGATGTACGTGTTCCCACATGAACTCACGAATGGCCCCATGAAGTCAATGCCCCAAACATCAAAGATATCTACCTCGAGAATTGAGTTTAAAGGCATCTCATTCTTTTTGGAAATTCCCCCGGCTCTTTGGCATTCATCCCACCTCTTCACTAGGGTTCTAGCATCCTTATACAAAGTGGGCCAAAAGAACCCATAACTAAGCACTTTAGAAGCAGTTCTCACCCTTCCGTGATGACCACCATACGGCGAGGAGTCGCAAGACTCAAGGATGGCTTGTTGCTCTTCCTCCGGTACACATTGCTGGATTACCCCATCGGTGCAAATCTTGAATAAATAAGGCTCATCCCAATAGAAATCCAAGTTATCCCTTCGAAGCTTCTTCCTTTGGTTAGAAGAGAGCTCACAAGGGACAACTCCGGTGACTAGGAAATTAGCAATATCCGCAAACCATGGCATTTCTCTCATGAACATTGAAAGGAGTTGTTCATCCGGGAAACTATCATTGATCTCAAGTCCGTCACAAGGACGTCCTTGCTCTTCCAACCGGGACAAATGATCGGCAACTTGATTCTCACTCCCTCTTCGGTCCACTATCTCTAGATCAAACTCTTGTAACAACAAAACTCATCTCATAAGTCTTGCCTTGGAATCCTTTTTGTTCATGAGGTATGGGAGTGCTGCATGGTCAGTGTGAACCATGACTTTGGCACCCATTAAGTAAGCTCGAAGTTTTTCCATAGCAAAGACTATAGCTAGAAGCTCCTTCTCCGTGACTGTGTAGTTCATTTGAGCAGAATTCATTGTCTTGATGGCATAGTAAATTGGATGAAACACTTTGTTCACCTTTTGCCCAAGCGCAGCACCCACATCAACATCACTTGCATCACACATAAGCTTAAATGGGGCACTCCAATCCGGTACCGTGATGATGGGAGTGGTAGTGAGCTTGTGTTTTAAGAGTTCAAAAGCTTGCATACATTGCTCATCAAAATTGAATTTGGCATCCTTCTCTAACATCTTGAATAATGGATTCACCACCTTAGAGAAATCTTTGATAAATCGCCGGTAAAAACCGGCATGACTAAGAAAGCTCCGGACTCCTCTCACTGAAATAGGTGGTGGAAATTTTTAAATAACCTCGATCTTTGCCTTATCAACCTCAATGCCATTCTTTGAAATCTTATGGCCCAAAACAATTCCTTCCTCCACCATAAAGTGGCATTTTTCCCAATTCAAGACCAAATTTGTTTCTTCACATCGAGCAAGGACTTTATCAAGATGACTCAAGNAACCTCGATCTTTGCCTTATCAACCTCAATGCCATTCTTTGAAATCTTATGGCCCAAAACAATTCCTTCCTCCACCATAAAGTGGCATTTTTCCCAATTCAAGACCAAATTTGTTTCTTCACACCGAGCAAGGACTTTATCAAGATGACTCAACCATTCATCGAAAGAATCCCCGACGACACTAAAGTCGTCCATAAATACTTCTACAAAGTCCTCCACTATGTCAGTAAAGATTTCCAACATACATCTTTGGAAAGTAGCCGGGGCATTACAAAGCCCGAATGGCATTCGAGCAAAGGCAAAAGTGCCATATGGGCAAGTGAAGGTGGTCTTCTATTAATCCTCCGGGGCTATCAAAATTTTATTATATCCAGAATACCCATCAAGGAAGCAATAATAGGCTCGACCTGCAAGCCTATCCAACATCTGATCCAAGAATGGTAAAGGAAAATGGTCTTTGCGGGTCACCATGTTGAGCTTGCGGTAGTCCATGCACACCCGCCATCTGGTAACCGTTCTTGTNTATCACTGTCATTCCACCCTTTTTCGGAACGCATTGGACCGAAGAAGTCCAAGCACTATCTGAAATTGGATAGACCGCACCCGCATCAAGCCATTTTATGATCTCCTTTTCACCACATCTTGCATAGCTTCATTGAGTCTTCTTTGATGTTCAACAGAGGGTTTGGATTCATCCTCCAATATAATATTGTACATGCAAAAGGCGGGGCTAGTGCCCCGAATATCAGCCAAAGTCCAACCAATTGCTTACTTCTTCCTCCTTAGCACTTTTAAAGTTTAGTCAACCTGCAATTGGGTTAGGCAAGAAGGAAGAATAACTGGTAAAGTACAATAGGGACCAAGGTATTCATACCTGAGGTGGGAAGGAAGTGGCTTCAACTCCAGATTCGGAGGTTCTTCAATGGATGGCTTTGTTGGTGGGGTCTTCTTGTTCTCCAAGTCCAATGACAATTTTCTGGGAGCATAGGAATAAGACCCCATGCCTTGNCCTCAGACACAAGGTCCATAAAAGAGCACACTTCAGTGTTGTTGGGCTGCTTCATAGATTTGCACACATGGAAGACCACTTTCTCATCACCAACCCTGAATGTAAGTTCCCCAGCTTCAACATCGACCAAGGCCTTCCCGGTGGAAAGGAAAGGCCTCCCCAAGATAATAGGAACCTCAAAATCAACCTCACAGTCGAGGATAACAAAATCTGCTGGCAATATGAACTTGTCCACTCTCACTAAGACATCATCAATAATACCTAGGGGCCTCTTCATTGATTGGTCCGCCATTTGCAAACACATAGAGGTCTCCCTAGGTTTCCGATCCCCAAGGTCTTGAACACAGAATATTGCATCAAATTTATGCTTGCCCCAAGATCACATAGGGCTTTTGCAAAGTCTGCACTACCAATTGTGCAAGGAATAGTGAAGGCACCTGGATCTTCAAGTTTTGGTGCCATAGAGTGAACAATAGCACTCACTTGGTGAGTCATCTTAATGGTCTCACAATCCATGGATCGTTTTTTTGTCGCCAAGTCCTTCATGAACTTAGCGTAGCCTGGCATTTGCTCCAAGGCGTCAACCAAAGGAACATTTATGGTGAGACTCTTCATCATATCAAAGAACTTTTTAAATTGGGTCTCTTGCTTCTATTTTTCCAATCTCTGAGGATAGGGAGGAGGTGGCCTAGGCAATGGTGCCTTTGGGACCACCGGCTCCGGCATGTCAATTATGTGTTCCCTAGACGAGTTCACATTTCTATCCAAATCCTCCTCATTGTCATGGATGTGAATTCTTACCTCACATTCACTTGGCTCATCCAATGCTTCCTCCACATCAGCTGGTAGCTCATCTTGGGGTACAACTTCATCATCATCAACAACTTTCTTTTCCCTGAAGTACTTGCCTCCACACATTTTCCACTCCGAGTGGTTACCGCCATAGCATGACCGGTGTTGTTGTTGTTCCCACCCTTGGGGTTCACCACCGTATAACTTGGTAGTGCACCCTTCGGGCGTGTGTTTAAGGCTTGTGAAATCTGGCCCATTTGTACTTCAAGATTTCGGATTGAAGTAGTGTGAGAGGATATCTGGGCATCGGATTCTGCATTCCTCTCCATCATATGTTTGAACATGTTTTCTATCCGAGCTTGACGAACTTTGCCCATGAGATTGATATGGAGGAGGGTTGCTTGGTTGTTGGTACATCGGGGATCTTTGAAAATCCGACCCTCGATTACCTTCACCTCCCCAATTGTTGTTAGTATTCCTTCCATTCCAATTCCCTTCATTGTTTTCCCCCATTGTCGGTCATTATTGTTGTTCCATTGACGATCATTAGTATTGCTCCAATTTCTAGCATTGTTATCGTTCCAGTTTCGTGGCGTTTGGTTCCCCCAGTTTTGTGTATTACCTTTCCCTTGTTAGTTGTTTGCATACATAACATCCTCATCTTGGTCATTGTAACTTTCATCTTGTTCGTGACCACTTGGCCCTTAATCACCTTGATCACCATGGTTTTGCGTAACATTCCCCCGAGGTCTCCTTTGGTTTCCTTGCATATGAACTCCTTCCATAGCATTTACTTTCTTAGGCCCTTGCAAATGTTGGAGTTGGGCTTTAGCAAGTTGGGTCATGGTTGTTGTAAGCTCGGCAATTGTTTTCCCTTGTTCTTGGAGTTCCTTGTGGAGACTATTCACACCGGTTTCCCCTTGAGGCACATTTGTTCTACTTTGCCAAGCCGAAGATGTGTCGGCCATTTCATCAAGAATCTCACATGCCTCCAGGTATTCCACTTTCATAAAATTACCACCGGCCAATTGGTTGACCACACATTGATTTACCGTGTTGATTCCCCGGTAGAATGTTTGTTGTATCATAGCCTCGGTCATGTCATTGTTAGGACATTCCTTGACCATGGTTCTATAGCGTTCCCATATTTCATGTAGGGGCTCGTTTGGCTCTTGTTTGAATGCCAAAATCTCATCTCGAAGGGCTGCCATATGGCTTGGGAGAAAATTTTGCAATAAATTTATCCGCAAACTCGTCCCAAGTGGATACAGAATGGTTTGGGAGACGCTCAATCCATTCCAATGCTCTTCCCCTAAGTGAGAACGGGAATAACCGTAACCTTAATGCGTCCTCAGACACATTCGTTTACTTACTCCCCCAACATGTATCAGCAAAGCCTTTGAGATGCTTATAGGTATTCTTATGGGCGACTCCGGTAAAGTATCCTCTTTGCTCTAGGAGAGTGAGCATAACATTTGTGACTTGGAAGTTCCCCGCTCGAATCATTGGCGGGACTATTGCACTAGCATACCCCTCGTTTGGAAGGACCCGAGGAGCAGCTCTAGGGGCTGGAGGTGGGGGGGTATGGAACATCATCCTGAATATTGGCCTGTCGGCCTCTTCTCTGTGAAGGAATGTGATTGATTTCATCTTCTTGATTGTCATAAACCTCCTTCCCCGGAATCATATTTCCTAGCGGATCGGCCTTTGTACCTAAGTACACCAAACAAGGAAGTTAAAAATAGAAGGAAATAAAAACACACTACGCTTCTAGTCACATATATAATCACACCGTTAAAGCTCCCTGGCAACGGCGCCAAAAAGTGACGACGCCTAACCCACACTACTATATAAGTATGAAGGCAAAGGTCGTGTAGCTTTTACCCGAATGGTCGGGATCGAATCCACAGGGAGCCTATAGATGGGAGTGAGTGTATAAGTGATCTAGAAGGGTCGAGTGTTTCTAATTGCACTTCTAAACATTGGTTGGTGTTGAACTATACTAAATGTATTCTATTGTTTGAAAGCTAAGTAATGACTAACTTTGTTTTGTTTTTTTGTTGTTGTTTTCTAATATTGATAAAGGCACTAGGGTCGTGACTATTTCCTAGGTGGATACACAAAGGGATTCAATTCTAAGGCCGGGGAACTTGCTACGGAATATAGCTATAACCAAAGCACAAAGGTGCTCACTCTAAACCTCTCGGTAGTTTGAGTGATTATACCCGAATTGCCTCTCTCGAGTCCAATTGGGTGCTCAATAATCAAGCAATATTGGCTTAGGTAGGGTGTTACTCTCTCGAGGTTTAACCCGTTAACTAGGGCTCAAGTAGGGTTTTACCATTTCTGGATTTAACCCCTTTGATTGGGACTACCAATCTCTTGATAATGCCCTAATTTCCTATTAGGCTAATTTCTAGACTCAAATCTTCTTTCTCAAGAAATACCCAAGTCATGGAAAGGTTAATTAGTGTTTGCAACCACTAATTATAGCAATAAAAACCTTAAAATAGCCTAAATAGCCAACACCCATTTATTTCCCAACCTTAATTTCAAAACCCCAATATATACCCACACTAGGGTTGAGCCACAACCCTAGCTAATGGGTCTAGCTACTCATAATCAAAGATGAGAACAATGATAGAGAAGAATAACAACCCATTTAATTGATTCCTAACAATGAAATTGAAGTTTTCAATGTTAAAAATGCAAGAATAAAGCTAAAGAAATAAAAATCCTAAAATATTCACGAGCTCTCTACTTTGAAAAACAGATGATATGTTACCTCTCTGTAAATAAATTAAAAAATAGTCTATTTATAGTCTACCAAATTTTCGGACAAAAATAGCCCTGAAGTACCACCTCGGACCGCGAAAATACGATCGCGGTTCGCGAAAACGTGAGGACCTCACTGGAACGCCACCGCGGTCCGCGAAACTTCGACCGCGACCGCGGTGGGTACTTGAAATTCTTGGGTCTCACTGGAACTCCACCACGGTCCGTGAAACTTCGACCGCGGTCGCGGTGGCTGATGGCTTGAATTTCTGACTCACTGAAAATGCACCGCAGTCCGCAAAAACACGACCGCGGCCGCAGTGGCCTTGTGTCTTGAGCAGCTTTTTTGGTTTTGATCCTTGTACCGGATTCACCATTATTTTGAGCAGATTTTAGACTGAATGCCTTCATTCCTGGTTCAATCCTGCAACAAGCACAACGTATAAGCTTTCGGGGCTATTTTGTGTAAAATTGTATCCAAAATTCACGTATAAGGGAACGGAAAACGAGGCAACTCCACCACGGTCCGTGAAACTTCGACCGCGGTCGCGGTGGCTGATGGCTTGAATTTCTGACTCACTGAAAATGCACCGCAGTCCGCGAAAACACGACCGCGGCCGCAGTGGCCTTGTGTCTTGAGCAACTTTGTTGGTTTTGCTCCTTGTACCGGATTCACTATTATTTTGAGCAGATTTTAGACTAAATGCCTTCATTCCTGGTTCAATCCTGCAACAAGCACAACGTATAAGCTTTCGGGGCTATTTTGTGTAAAATTGTATCCAAAATTCACGTATAAGGGAAAAACGAGCCAAAAAGTCAAGTTATCACACATGCAGGAGATAAACAAAATATGGTAAAATATGAGATATCTCCTGATCGAAAAAATTGCAAAATAATAAGGAGAAGGATTCCTTATTCAGTAAGAACAGAATCAAAGATAAGGAAGGAGTTGAGGAGTTGAGATTAACTAGAACTCTTCCACCAAGGAAAAGTAGCATTAGAACTCTAGTTAATTCCTTATCTACTAATCATATATATTGTAGATTGTTCTTATTGTACAGGTACGCACAAAAGCATAAGTTAAGCAATAATTGATAGCAAACTTAGCGAGGCAATTTTGCAAGCAATTCATGTGAGATTTGAGTGTGCGAATCTGAAGCTACTTGAACCAGCTAGAAGAACCAGTTCGAACTGTTTTAGTCTAGTTTATTTGTAGTAAGTGATTTTAACTTGTACCTTTTCAGATTTATCTAGAAGCGTCTGTAATAGGTACTGTGTATTTCAAGTTATAGCTAACTTGGAGTTTGTCGCAAATAGCTAGAGCTAGTTTGCTACAAGGGTTAGTGGTAATACTAGGTTTACAAAAGAGTTTTTGTAAAGGCGAAATGGCTTCCTGGCCACTTAAACTTGCATCAGTTTGTAAAGCCGATATATGAACTATTGAGTTTCCCACTTGAACACCTTTACTTGAAAAAATGGCTACTAATAAATGCTTGTGATGGTGCGTGTTGTTCAATTGTTGCTGACATGGATTTAATTTAATATTTTATATAGCCACATCATCTATTCATTCATATTTGTTGCCACCTGTATGTTCAAGGTCCCAATTTGTGGGCCCTGTCCTTTTCCAAAATTAATTTATTAAATTTCTATTTTTTCTTCCTTCTTTTATTCTTCACCTCCTGGGCGGGAAGTGGATATTCATTTATGGAGGGAATATTTTGCCACCGCTTTTCCTTGAATCATTGTATCCTTCTTTGCACCATAGGCGTCGTTGTCACTTCCATTTAATGCTCATACCAGGTGTCCTTTTCGGATTGGTTCTGCATTTACTCAGCACCATTTAGGGATTTTTGCGGTTGTGCCAGTCTCGAAGTGACATCTTCAATTATGACTTTTCATCATTATTTTCCTTTTTCTTCATGTTTGATGATTGTCTTCAAGTATAAATACATGTTTTCTTTTATTTGCTTCCACGAAAAACTTTTCTAACTTTATATTTTGTAAAGAACTTTCTTCTTTGCCTTTGTAAACATGTCTTCTTCAAACCAACCTCAAAGAGTAATAGATCTTGAAAGTTTAACGCCATCTTCTGCTCCAACTAGGAGTCGGAGGGGTGGTAGACTTAGAAGTCTAGGATCCACTCCTTCGAGGGGATCCTCTTCTTCTCAGATAATTCCTCCTCCTTCCACTAGATATCCAGTTTCTTCGAGATTTAGGGTTTCTCGGTCTTTGTCTAGAGGTATAAGAGAACACCTTCGTGAGCCTGGAGTCGATGAAATTGTCCCTGCTAAGTTTGTTTTTGCTAGGGATAGTCAAGTTCTTGTAGATCAATCTTCTTCTCTTTATAGTGTCAAAAGATATCCAACCCTTATAACTGAGGGTCAGATTTCCCTTGTTCGTAGGGAATGCTTTTGGATGTCTGACTTTCCTGTCTATATTCCGAATATTAACCAAAGAATAACGTCTTACAAGATGAGATATTCTTTTATTTATACATATCCTTTCACTTTAGGGTTTAGACCCCCCATAACCCAGTTATAATTGAATTTTGCCGTTTTTTCAATATCTGCTTAGGACAAGTTGGCTCGCTTGTGTGGCGAGTTGTCGCATGTCTTAGGAGTTTGGATTCTTTAGCCTCGGTTCCTTTTACCTTCAACCATATTATTCACCTCTACCCTCCTACCTTATTTCGTGAAAGGGTTTTTACTCTGACTGCTAAAACCAAAAGAGTGTTGGTAACCC
Organism: Nicotiana paniculata; assembly: GCA_005239505.1. Classification (NCBI taxonomy): domain Eukaryota; kingdom Viridiplantae; phylum Streptophyta; class Magnoliopsida; order Solanales; family Solanaceae; genus Nicotiana; species Nicotiana paniculata. The sequence continues at coordinate 14,972 of ML314971.1, forward strand.
CTGGAGATGATAAGGATAGGGGTTGGTACCTCCGGTATGTTGTTTTACCCACTGTTGGTTTAGTGGGTGAAGAAAATCTTCCCTTCCCTGAGAAGTGGAATCGCACATGTGAGTATGTTTTAGCACACATTTACTTTTTCTTGTTTTGACTTGAGATGTTTTATTAACATCGTGTTTGTTTTTTCTTCTCTCAGCAATCATGAATACTGTTGGGAATGTCTCCGGTATTTGTGATTGGGTAAAAAAATTGTTGTCTGTTGCTCCTTCATAAGAAAGATCTTGGAAGTACCTCGTTGGCAGGTATGGTTGGCAAGTAAATACCCACGGTAAGTGAAGCTCTTGTTCTTGCTTCTTTCCTTACTCGAGTCTCTTTTTTTGTCGTTTAACTTTTTTCCCTTTTTAATAGGGTTCTCTGCTCGTGGGGTGTCTGCTTCATCTATCCTGAATATGTCCTTGGCTCAAGCCCAGGAAATTATTGTTGGTTCATCTTCCTCGAAGAGGAAGATTAGTGAATATCGTTCCGTAGAAGAAGAAGAAGAAGAAGAGGGTGTTTTAGTGCACAGACCACAGAGAAGGCGAATGGTTTTAGATGATGAGCTTACAGCCTTAACCTTTCCTTCCGTGTATGTGATTGAGCCCCCTGTCCTTGATGATGTTTGACATTCCCCTATTCATGAGGATGTTGATCTTGCTCCTGACGACGTCCCTTTGGCTGTTGTCTTTCCTGCTTCTTTGAGAGAAGCTATTTCGTCTGTTCCTTTGGCTATTTCAACTTCTGCTGTTGCTTTACCTGTAACTTCTTCAACTCTTCAATTCTCTATGTCTGCTTCTTATCTCGTGGCTTCTCCAGCTCCTCAACCTTCCGTGCCTATTGTTGTTCCATCCCTGCTTGCTTCCATGCCTTCCGTTAGGGAAGTAGGGTCTTCCAGCAGAGAGATGCGGCAAGTGGTAATAGAGGTTCCATCTGAGGGGAATCTTTTCAAGAAAACGGGTGAGCCCGAAGTGTGGCTCTAGCCTTTGATAGGCCCCTCTAAGAAATCAAAGCTAGTCAGCCATGGTGTTCTTACATGGGCCAATGAGGTCGTGCATACTTCTTTGAAGGTATGATGCAAGTTATCCTCTTTTACTCTCATATATAAAATTTACCATATCTGACTGGTTTATTTTTTGTAGATTAACCTTATAAGCATGCAGCTTATGAAGAGGATTTCAAACACGGACCAAGAGACAAGAGAGTTGCAGGTCGATTTTGATAATTGGATAGCACAGTATGATAGCTTAAGGATTGACATGGATGTTTTAGAAGAGGAAAGGATCACCTTGAAGCAGCAGATGAGACTCATGGCAGCAGAATTGGCAGTGGAGAGGGCTTCTTGTAGTCAGGCTCTTCGTTCGCAGAGCAGCTGTCCCGTGCCTCAGAGGAGATTAGAGACTTGACGAACTTGTTGGGGCAGAAGGAGGAATACTCAGGTGAGCTCGTGCAATCACTCACACGTACTCAAGAAGATCTTCGTAGGGATTTATACAAAGCTCAAACTTTAGAGGAGTTGATTTTTCCATTAAGGGTTGCCCATGAAGCAAGCGGAGAAGGACGGATTGAGAGCTGAGCTTCAAATATGGGCAAAGGATTATGAAGATTTGGAAGAGGTAGTTGTTGTCGATGTGAGCTGGGCGTATATGAATTCTCGCCTTGACACATTAATGTAAATGAATCAAGAAGGTTTTGACCTTAGTGCTGAAATAGCCAAAATTAAGGAAGTCATGGAGAAGGCTCAACAAGGTCATAACCTCTCTTCACCTGATGGTGAGATTCCAGCCGCTCATGCCTCTTCATCTCCAGTTGCTACCGCTCCTTGTGCCACTGAAGTCAAACCCTCTCTTGAAAAGATTTAGTTGGTTTATCCTTTTTTTTTCTTTTTCTTTGTATCAATTGGTGGTTACCCCCAGTCCCATCGGGGGTAAATTTGGATTTCCTTTAAGTCCCCAAATGACAACTTAGGGGCACCACAATGTAAATAGAAATTTTATACGGCTAAGTATAAGTTAATACTTCGTTTTAGCCTTTTTAATATATAAATGTTAGTTCGACTTTTGTTGAGTTCCTGTTTCACTCTTTAAGTCTTTTGCATGCTTCATTTTTTGAAGTTTTAGTTTTACCTTCGAGTTTTGCATGGGGAATGCTTGAGACTACTCGTACCTTTTTTGTAATAGGCACGGTGTCATATAAAATGTGTGCCTTTTTGTAGTAGGCGTAGTTTATGGAAGAGGGCCATTTATAATTGACATGAAGAAGACGTCTCAACTTCATGATAATGCAATAGAGTGATAGGAATTTTATACATGTTTAAGAATGTTTCCAAGGAAAGTTTTTTGTTTGAACTTCCATGACATTTTACATGTGTTTGGTTATCGTCTAAAACTTATGTTTGCAACTGTTTTTGTTTAACAGATTTGATATACTTGTGTTTCGTAACTGGTTTTCATAGGTAATAGTTTTTCGATATTAATACAAGGAAACAACTATTTTTTACTAGTAACAGTTTTTATAAAGATTGGGGTTTTTAGCTGCAACTGTTTTGGAAACAGTTTTCTAATAAGTACGAGGGAAATGTTTTCTTATTCGTAACTATTTTTATTTTATAACAGTTTCTTTAACAAATACAAGGATTTAGATCTTTCATCCATAATTGTTTTATTCGAGAACAGTTTTTTAAATGAGTACATTGATGCTGATCTTTTACCCCTAACTGTTTTTGTTACAACATATTTGAATAAGTATAAAGATGTACATTT
>MDKI01074804.1:0-33308 GCA_005239505.1 Nicotiana paniculata
GTTATCATACTACAAAAATGAATGCCAATGTGCTCGCCGTCTGTATTTCTCAAATCTCTTCATTGGCACTGGCATAAATTCAACAACCCTTTCCATCAATGTCGTTGCAGCTGCAAACCGTTCAACAAACCTCTCTGCCATCTGCTTGAATGACATCCGCACCATGGCTGTGACAGGCAATCCTCTTGCCGACTTCAATAACCCGTTGAAAGACTCTGACACGTTTGTAGTCAGAACTTCCCATCGTCTGCCACCATCCGCATGCAAAGTCCACTTTTCAGGGTGATGTCGCATTAACCAACAATAGGCTGCCTCTTCTTCTTGCCTGATAGATTCCATGTGCCTCCGGAATTTATGCTGTTGGTGGTTTGTTGCTTCCATCCACATCAAATCATGTAGATCCTTGTTGGAATATGCCTTCTGGAAATTGGCCTTAATGTGACTCACACAGTAACGGTGGTATGCATAAGGTTCTTGGAGCATACTCTCTCTTCAAATCAGGTCCTTCCTCCTCATCCTCCTCATCACCATCCTCACGAGGAAAGAGTGTCTCGTCTCCGGATTCATCGGCATTGTTGTCATAATCACTGTTCTCTTCCTCACTCTGTGCATCTGCCAGATCCCGATTTAATACGTCGTTTTCGGGCAATTGAGTGAGTACGGCGGGTTCAACTTGCGTGTTTTCACTGCACAACCAACAAAAATTTAAGCTACTGAAGTTAATAAATACTTTCCATATAGCTATATCACTTCACTTACAAGTCGTAATGTGATGAAATTCCATGATGGACGTTTTCAATTATGTGATGACTACCGGATGGACCACTTGTAAAATTCATATCCGGCCGGTACCCCCTGTTAAATATATGAGCGTTAATACAAATTCAATACGCCAAAAATGTACATAATTAACACAAATGAAAATTGAAGTTAAATACCACTCGTCTTGTGAATTATGGAAAGTAAGATAGAAATTATTTTCTCGCTGCTCATTCGCCGGCGGTGATAAGTTTAAATCAAGGAAAACTCTTTCATCCGGAACCTGTCCAGCAAAAACTGCTCCAGAATAACCACCTGATGACTGGGGGTTATCCCTACTATGCGCAACCTCGTTTTTGGGAATGTCTTCGACCTTGACGTACATCTCCAACATTGTGATTACAAGAAATTCCCGGCATTCATTCGGAGTCCTCAGAAAATCACTCAAAGTTTCATCATCGTTGATGTTAAACTTCGAGTAAAAAGCAACCCTTTACGGAATGACAGAATACGGATATCTTCCGGTTACTTTAAGAATCACTAAACGTTTTCTCACACTCATTTTTTTGCATAACAACGATATCAATTTATTATACTCCATTGTAAGTGGCAATTTAACATGACACTGTGCAGGTAAACTGTACCCCACAGAGTTATTCTCCATCACAACCTCACCCTCCAATATAATGAAACTCTTATTCTACGCTCTTCAGACATAATAAAAAAGTGCTGGAGAATTTAACAGCAAGAAACGTTTGAACGAGACTTAAAAAATTTTTTGAATGATTTTTCTTACATTCTTAACCTCTTTATATAGGAAATGGCTAGCCGGGATTTTTTTCTTTTTTATGTATAGCGCCCAAAAACTGAGCGCTATACGCATTTGAATTATTGTATCCAACAAAAAAAAACGGAATTACTAAGAAATATATGTATAGCGTCCAATTTTTGGGCGCTATACTGACACAGTGAGTTTTTTGCAGTATAACGTCTAATTTATTAACGGCACAGTTACTGTTAATGTATAACGCCTAATTTTTGGGCGTTATACATAGTATAGTTATCCTTTTTTTCCATTTATTTTCGTTGTTTGTGTCAAAATATACATCATTTTAGTTCCAGACTTTGTACAGGACCTCGGTTTCACCCGCATACCATAAGTGTATGCAAGCTAGTCAAAATATCATCCAAAAATAATTTTTTTAAAATAATAGAATTTATGTTCCCTTAAATTGCATAAGCAGGAGGTTGACTGGAAGGTGAATCCTCCCCGCACCCCCGCACCCCCCACCTCCCCTTTTTGCATGGCCATGGTAACCTTTTTTCCTTCCTCAAATAATTTGGTCCCTCCTTTTCTTTCAGCAGTGAATTTTATAGTAGTACTTATGACTTTTCCCAAAGAAACGAATGGAAAGAATCTTTTCGCCTTTTTGAAATAGTTAATTCTTCTGAAGCTCACTGAGGGTTTTATGAGTGGTAGAGGATTTTTTAATTCGAGAAGTGTCTCAAGGCAATTCTCCATCCAAGGAATTTGTTTAAAAGCTTTTTATGAAAAATGTAAACCAAAATTCAGAGCTTCTTTCAATCATCTCAAAAATTATCGCGTCCAAGCTCATTAGCTAACAGGGTATAGTGGATTAATAGAGTCATGGAAAGTAAAAAATAAAAAATAAAAAATAAAAAGGCAGCCGGTGCACAAAACATCTCACATTTACGTAGGTCGAGAAAAGGCTGCACCACAAAGAATATGACATTGGCAACTTAGTGACGTAGGTTGATTCCACCGCTTGAACCAATGATCTAAAGGTCACGTGGAGACAATTTTATTGTTGCTCCAAAGCTCCTCTCCCAGCAGAGTCATGGAGGAGTACCAAAGTGATTCATACCACACTCGAGTTTTTGGCTAGATTTCCATCACCTGTTTCCTTTGGAACCCACTACTGATTTTAGAGCAACAATAGAAAACTCTACTCTTTCCTCTTTATCTCAAGAAAGTTTAAGGTCCTTATAACTGATAGAGCAAAGATCCCCCGAACTTATAGTTGTTGCTTCATGCTAGAGAAATGTAATTAAAGCAGATAAAGCCCAAATATGCTTCAGATTCTCCGTAATTCACCAATCCCATTTTGAAGGGCTAGTCAGTTTTCGAATTGGTAATTAAAAAATAGTTTGTATTTGCAAAGTCACTAAAAATAGTTACTGTTTTGCTGAAACTAGGAAAATTCTAGTATAATATGCTGCATTATTGAGCTCCTGCATATTAACTTCTACTATGTTATGTTAGAATTCCAGCACACAGAAGTTCCAGCATAATATGCGGAATATAGAATTCCTGTGTATAAACTTCCAGCATTTTATGTTGGAGTTCCGCCACATTACGAAATTCTAGCACATTATGCTAGAATCTCATATGTAAAAAATTCGAACTCCAGCATATTATGTTAGAAATTTTTCCCGGGTTTCTAAAGGTGTTTTTGTTCAAAATTTATTTACATGAAAAAGTGACTGAATTTCAATTACTTATGAAATTGTGGCTATTTTTAGTTTTCAGTTGTAATCTGGCTATTTCTGATTTTTCCCCCCCATTCCGCATCACCATCATCAGCCTTTTAAGTTTTAGTTTTGTAGAATTAACCCAAATAGCCCTTATCTAACTATTTAAACTAAAAATAGTCGATGAAGGTATAATATATATATAACTTATGTATTATATATTAATTATGTATAATTAATATATAATTGATGTATATAACTAAAAAAAATAATGAATATGACTGACTATTTGTGTAAAGATCCATCCAGGCCTTTTTGTTACATTGAACGGTTCAATCATGAAGCCCAATTTGTCCTACTACTTGTTTAATGAGTCCATTAGTTACGAAGAAGGGCGACCCAATTTTTGTAATAATAATAACAACAATAATTATTAGGGAAACTTACACAGATATCCCAAATAAATTTTAATTTACTAACATCTAGTCATTAGTTATAGATTTATCAAAACTAGTCAAGTGCATATAAAAATCGAAAAACCAAATAAACAAGGTTCTTTCTCTCAAAGAATCACATACAAAAATCACCTTCCATATTTTTAAGCAGATTAGCAACATTAGATGCAAGACGGAAAGGAAATTTCATGGATAAGTTAGTAAATAAGGTGATGAAATACAAAAAAAAATACATCCAAAAATCTAAGAAAAAAAAAGAACTTTTTCAATGGGTATAGTTGAAATTCATTGTAAACATATAGATAAGTCAATATACAAAATTTGAAGAAGATTGGAGGTGATTTGGACTGGTTTTGCATTAAAATTCGTAATTAAATCGAGTTCAAAAAATTCTTCTGCGACACATGTATCAAACATGTATCATGCATGTATCTCACATACATGTGTACTTGGATATACATGTGATATACAATTGATACAAATATTATACATATATGATACACAGTGTGATACACATATAACTTTTTTCATGTTCAGTTTTTTATTTTGAATTTTCAATTCAAACCACCTCAAAACTTCATCAAATCAAACCAAAACTGAGATTCAAGCTCCTTAAGATGTACCTAATCTATTCTAATAACACCCACTCAAAAAAAAAAAACAAAAAATTGATATTTTTTTACAACAAATAGCTAATTGGCGAATATTAATAATATTTAGCTAATATTAGTAATATTTTATAAATTGGCTTATTTTTGTAATGAGCTACTTATATTTGGACATAACTGATAATTTTCCTAATTATTATTGTAAGTTATATATGTTGATAGTAATATTTCTATATTACTTTCTCCGTCCCAATTCCCTTGATGCTTTTCGGACTTCGAGGACCAAATTAGCTTTTCTCGACTATGATTTTTTATATGTCTTTTAAATATTTTGAATTCTTAATAATTATGAGTATAGTACTTTTGATATATATTTTAAATATTTAAATTTTATTTCAAAAAATATTAAAAATTCTACGTCAAAAATTAATGATTAGAATTGAAAAGTTTGACTCTTGAATCCAAAATGCATCTAACAAATTGAGGCAGAAGACTTAATTAGTGAAGTGTAACCGTTTTTAGCAAGCCAATTCTCTTCTCCAGTATGTCTTGGGCGTCGATGATATATTTCAAGAAAATGTGACATGCTCTCATGAACAATGTGGGCCTCTAGCCGGTGAATGCTATCACAAGACCAGGCCTTGAGTCAGTTCAGTATTGTATATGATCACAACGGGTTTGCCTTTCTTGTGACTAATCGAGGTTAGATCGTGAAAGGTCACAGTTCGGCTTTATATTATATCGAGCCTCAGTACGAAGTTAGGTTGCGAGTAAGAGGGTAGTCGGCGAAATTATATGAATTGAATGGGACTTCTGCCTCAGAGGAGAGGGGCTCCAAAAGTGGATGCGATCGGCCTCAGAGGAGAGGGGAGGCAACTTGGGATTCTAGGCAAAGTGCTTTTTTTGTATATAGGCCACTCTCTTACCCCCACTGACCAGCTAGTGTGTCCCTTTCCTTTCTCCATTCCGCCTCCTTCTTTCTTCGCTTTCCTTTTAGACTGAAAAAGGAACCTTTAATTCGGGGACCAGTCAACGACGAAGATCGGCCAAGATCGAGACCGAGCGGAATGAAAATCGGGTAAGATCGAAGGGGGTTTACCTAGTCAAGTAACGGTAAAACTGAAACATCCGTGATCGGGCGAGGATCACGGCGGAAATCTCGGCACGTATCAAGACGAGGCCGGTTAATTAGCCAATCATGGGATTTCTTACTGTATTTGGAATTGTACCATAAGTAGAACTCATCTACTATTACAAAGAGAGGTCTAATCATTTGTAAAGAGATCATATTCACGCAATACAAAGCAATATACTACCTTTTTCTCTTAAACTTTCGATACTCTGTTGCTCTGTTCATATTTTCCCGTAGAATACTTGTTTAGTTCGAGGAAAACCTAGCTCGAGGCCAAAACTGCACATCTCATTTGGTTTGTTTTATTTTTCTTTATAGTCAATTTGTAATATCAATTTACACATTTTCTCAGCTTGTGCCAAGTGAAATCACGTATCCATAAAATCACATATAAATTCAATTGTTATCCAATTTTAGAGTAAACAGTTTGACGCCCAGCGTGGGGCTAAGAATAATAGTGATTGTCTGGTACTTACTTTCGTAACACAAATTATTTTATACTTGTTTTTATGAGTATCTTTGGTTCCAGGATCAGCATGTCGAATCTCAAGCAGTGCCCACACACATTGACAATAGCCTTGGTTTCCACAACGAGAACGACAACATAGCCGCCCCGGAAAACGAAGTACCTCTAGTTGACCTCGATGGAGTCCCGACCGTAGACCCAATCGACATCAGTTCCCATATTGCCATTAATGCAAATCTGGTCGTCGACCCCGAGAATAACGTCCGTAGAGACGATCGATCAACCGGTCAGAATGCATAGGGCGGTGAGGAAGGCGAGATCAGCCTTCGAGTGATATTCGAAATGTTGCAAGCTCAACAAGCAGCAATAGTACAACTCCAAAATTTGAACCATGCACCGAGCAGGGTCGAGACCGAGCCATTACAAGAAGTTGTTCATAGGGCCGAATTGGTGCCGAGAAGATCAAACAGAAATGAATCAGGGATCGACCCTGCTATCATGAAGATGCTCGAGGAGCTGACAAAGTGAGTTGAATCGGGGGAGAAGAAGATTGAAGCAAATGACAAGAAGGTGGAAACCTATAACTCCAGGGTTGATCAAATACCGGGGGCACCACCGATTTTGAAGGGTTTGGATTCAAAGATGATCGTGCAAAATCCCTTCCTTCCGAGCGCGGATCCTAAACCAATTCCCAAGAAGTTCCTCATGCCAGAAATTCCCAAGTATAATGGAACAACCGACCCCAACGAGCATGGCACTTCTTACACATGTGCAATTAAGGGGAACGATCTGGAGGACGATGAGATCGAGCATTGTTGAAGAAATTCGGAGAGACTCTATTAAAGGGATCAGTAATATGGTACCATAATTTTCAACCCAACTCCATTAATTCTTTTGCCATGCTCTCATATTCCTTCATTAAAGCATACACCAGATCCATAAAGGTCGAGACTAGGAAGCCGTACCTCTTCAAGGTAAATCAGAAAGATAACGAGATGCTCAGAGAGTTTGTGTCTAGGTTCCATATGGAACACATGGATCTACCTCTGCTTGCCGATTATTGGGTCGTTCAGGCCTTCACTCAAGAACTAAACGTACGAAGCTCGGTGGCCTCACAACAATTAAAGTAGAACTTGATCGAATACCCAGTTGTCACCTGGGCCAATGTGCATAATCAGTATTAGTTGAAGATTAGGGTTGAAGACGACAAGTTGGGAACTCCTTCCAGGACCGTTTATCCTCTCAAGCCCGTTGACAGAGTAAAAAGGGATATTGACCGGGAACCACGGTCAAACAGAGATCGTTACCAGCCATATAATGGAGATCGGAAAAACAATGGGCCTGGACACCATCCTGTTCGAGGTGATAGGAAAAATGACCGAGGTCAGAGATCTCGAGGACTCATGAGTAAGAGTGGTTTCGACTGGAATATCGAGCACAAACAGGCACCACGACTGTCAGAATACAACTTTGACGTTGATGCATCAGCTATCGTATCAGCCATCGAGCGCATTAAAGACACTAGGTGGCCTCGACCTCTGCAGACCGATCTGGCCCAGAGAAATCCAAAAAAAATGTGAAAGTATCATGGCACCTATGGCCATAGAACAGAAGACTGCATACAGCTAAGGGAGGAAGTAGCCTGATTGTTCAACGAGGGGAACCTTCAGGAATTATTATGTGATCGGGCTAAGAACCACTTCAGAAACACATATTCAAACAGACAGAACGAGCAAGAGGAGCCGCAACACGTGATCCACATGATTGTTGGAGGGGTTGTTATTCCTCAAGGACCCGTATTTAAGTGCACCAAGGTGTCAATCACAAGGGAAAAGCGAACTCGAGATTATATACCAGAAGGGACCTTGTCTTTCAATGAAAAAGATGCAGAGGGGATCTTGCAACCCCATAACGACGCACTGGTAATATCTGTTCTTATGAATAAGACTCAAGTTAAACGTGTTTTGATTGATCCAGGTAGCTCGGCCAACATCATTCGATCGAGGGCCGTAGAACAGCTCGGTCTACAAGATCAATTGTGCCCGCGACCCGAGTACTTAATGGCTTCAACATGGCATGAGAAACCACCAAAGGAGAAATAACTTTGTTAGTGAACGTGGCCGGGATCATCCAAGAAAAGAAGTTCCATGTGATCGAGGGTGACATGAGGTATAACACCCTATTTAGAATTCCATGAATCCATAACATGAGGGCAGTACCCTCGACCCTTCACCAGGTTCTGAAGTTACCGACATCATAGGGAGTCAAAATGGTATATGGGGAGCAACCCACCACCAAGGAAATGTTTTCAGTCGACGAAGTGATACCAATATCGGCACTCTCATCAACAAAAGGATCCGATTCAAAGGGAAACAGAAGGCCAAATAGCAACCATAGACACCGACCTCGACCCAATCAAAGAAACAGGGGACTTAAGAGGATGATGACTATGGGGTCGCTCGATCTTTCATAGTCCCCGATGATTCTGACGCCACCAAGTTGATGGTTGAAGATCTTGAACAAGTCACACTAACCGAACATCAGCCCGAACGAAAGGTATATCTGGGCACGGGGCTAACCTGCGAGCTAAGGGGAAAACTTATTCAATTCTTTAATGCTAGAATGAATTTCTTTTCTTGGTCCCATCTTGATATGATAGGGATCCCACCCGAAATCACCACTCACAAACTAAGCATGGATATGAAATTCCATCTGGTGAAGCAAAAAAGAAGACCCAGTCCGAAGTCAAGCATGCCTTCGTCAAGGACGAGGTAGCCAAACTTCTTAAAATATGATCCATTCGGGAAGTAAAGTATCCCGAATGGTTAGCGAACATAGTGGTAGTCCCTAAGAAGAGAAACAAACTTAGAATGTGTGTAGATTACAAAGACCTGAATAAAGCATGTCCCAAGGATTCTTTTCCTTTGCCTAATATCGATCGTATGATCGATGCCACGACTGGCCATGAGATTCTCAATTTTTTCGATGCCTATTATGGGTACAACCAAATCCAGATGACCCCGGAAGATCAGTAAAAGACCTTGTTTATCACTAAGTACGACACCTATTGTTATAATGTAATGCCATTCGAACTAAAAAATACTGGTGCAACTTATCAACGCCTAGTAAACCGGATGTACGAAGAAAAAATAGGAAAATCAATGGAGGTTTATATTGATGACATGCTAGTTAAGTCCCTGCGAACACAGGACCATTTAAAGCATTTGTAGGAAACTTTCGATATACTGAAAAGGTACAACATGAAGCTCAACCTATAAAATATTCATTGGGGGTCAGCTCAGGTAAGTTTCTCGGCTTCATGGTATCCAATCGAGGAATCGAGATCAACCTCGATAAAATCAAAGCTATTAAGGACATCACGGTAGTAGACAACATAAAGGCCGTGTAGAGGCTAACAACACGCATAGTCGCCCTAGGGCGATTCATATTGAGATCCTCAGATAAGAGTCACCGATTCTTCTCGTTACTGAAGAAGAAGAATAACTTCACGTGGACATCAGAACACCAACAGGCCCCAGAAGGGCTAAAATGGTACTTATCGAGCCCGCCGTTGCTTCACACACCAAAAACAGACGAGCAACTTTACTTGTATTTAGCAGTATCGGAGATAGCTATAAGTGGAGTCTTGGTCCGAGAAGAACGAGTTACGTAATTCCCTATCTATTCTGTTAGTCAGACCTTAGCTGAGGCCGAAACCAGGTATCCATGTCTAGAAAAATTGACGCTAGCTTTAATAAGCGCCTCTAGGAAACTAAAACCATACTTTCAATGCCATCACATATGTGTTGTAAAGACTTATCCACTTCGAAATATTTTGCACAAGCCCGATCTTTCGGGTCGGTTGGCCAAATGGGCCGTAGAAATCAGCGAGTACGATATTGAATATCGGCCCCGAACAACCATCAAGTCTCAAATCTTGGCAGACTTCGTGGCTGACTTCACGCCGCCCTCGTACCCGAGGTTGAAAGAGAACTGTTAGTAAAATTGGGTAAATCCTCGGGAATCTGGACCCTCTTTACGGATGGTGCTTCGAATGTAAAAGTGTCCAGACTTGGCATTGTACTAAAACCACCCACAGGTAATGTAGTTAGACAATCTATCAAAACTACGAAATTGACCAATAATGAGGCCGAATATGAGGCCATGATTGCAAGTCTTGAACTAGACAAAGGCTTGGGAGCGGAGGTGATCAAAGCCAAATGTGACTCTCTCCTCGTTGTGAACCAGGTTAACGAGAACTTTGAAGTCCAAGAAGACCGAATACAGAGATACTTGGACAAGATACATGTAACTCTATGGCGATTCAAGGAATGGACCTTGCAACATGTAACTCGAGATCAGAATAGTGAGGCCGATGCCCTTGCAAACCTAGGGTCATCGGTCGAAGACAACAAACTCAATTTAGGGACTGTTGTACAACTCATGAGATCGGTGGTCAAAGAAGGTCATGCCGAGATAAACTCCATGAGTTTGACCTGGTATTGGAGAAACAAATACGTAGAGTATTTAAAGAACGGTAAGCTCCTATTAGATACGAAAGAGTCAAGATCTCTACGCACAAAAGCAACACGATTCATCTTGTCCGAAGATGGAACGCTGTTCAGGTGAATGTTCAGTGATCCATTGGCGATATGTTAGGGACCGATGACGAATCATTAGTCCACAAAGTTATCAGAGCCGGATACTACTGGATTGTCATGGAAAAAGATGCCAAGGAATTTGTTCGAAAATGCGACGAGTGCAAAAGGCATGCACCAATGATTCATCAACCCTGGGAACTACTTCACTCAATCTTGTACCCATGGCCGTTCATGAAGTGGGAAATGGACATCATTGTCTCTCTTCCATCGTCCCCAGGTAAAGCTCAATTTATTTTATTTATGATTGATTATTTCTCTAAGTGGATTGAAGCACGGGCTTTCGATAAAGTCAGGGAAAAGGAAGTCATAGACTTTATTTGAGACCACATCATATGTCGACTCGGGATGCCCTCCAAGATTATGTGCGATAATGGAAAGCAGTTCATTGACATCAAGGTGACTAAATTTATCGTGGATCACAAGATCAAAAGGATCCTATCAACATCTTATCATCCTAGATGGAACGGACAAGCCGAATCGACCAGCAAAACCATCATCCAAAATCTTAAGAAGAGACTGATCAACGCCAAAGGGAAATGGAAGGAAATCCTACTCGAGGTTCTTTGGGCATAACGCACAACATCGAAGTCTAGTACCAGAGCTACCCCGTTCTTATTAATTTATGTCGCCGAGGATCTAATACCGATCGAGGTCGGAGAACCTAACATCAGATTCTGATATGCAACGGAAGAGTCAAATAACGAGGCCATGAATACGAGCCTAGAATTGTTGGATGAAAAATGTGAAACCGCCCTCGTCCGATTGGCTGCCCAAAAATAGCGGATCGAAAGATACTACAATCGAAGAGTCAATCTTCGACATATTAACGTCGGGGACTTGGTTCTAAGGAAATTCATCCTCAACACACGAAATCCGAACGAAGGAAAATTGGGTCCAAACTGGGAAGGACCATGCCAGATTCTCGAAGTCACCGGAAAAGGGTTCTACAAGCTCAGAACGATAAATAGAGAGCGACTACCGAGCAATTGGAACATATCACACCTAAAGCGATACTATTGCTAAGGTACAACCCTTTTCCATTTTCATTTTTGTTTTAGACTATCATTTGCAGGTGATCAACAAGAATCGACAGTAGATTTTTTGGCAGATGAAACAAAGTCTTTAGGTTTGAAAGCACGTGTTGAACTCTTTTTCCCTTAGACCAACTTTGTCCCAAATGGGTTTTTTGGCGAGGTTTTAACGAGTAAACAAAGAATCGTGCTAACATAGAATCAATCGCGATTACGAATCGGCATCGACGATCAATTCAACATTATCTGAGACTCCTTTGCTATCAACCTCGAATACTGGGTGGGCTACCCTCGGATATACATTATCTTCAAATATCAAGGAAGCTACTTCATAAAAGGAGGGTCTCGATAGATAGGATTTATTATAGGGGCCAAAGGCTTGGAACGAACCGTGCCCACATAAACTAATCGAGCCCTGACTTAAACTTGTGCGCATGTATGACTATTTTGATCAAGAATAAAGGAATTACTTTCCTTGAAAATATCAAATGTTTAATTTTTTTCCTCTTTACATCTTTCAAAGAGCTTCGTATTATAACGGGCCTAAGAGAAATAGTTTACCAAAACGCGTGCGATTGCTCCCTCACTCGGGGACTACTGTTCAGCTCAAACAACCCGAGTTATCGGGCCTCAAGGACAAAAGACCTAATAGGCAGCTCCCCAATTTCTAAAGGCCATGGCCACCCCACTCGGGGGCTATTATCTCGGAAAGCTCGAACAAAATGGGAAAACAAGCCCAATGGGAATATCCCGTACTAAAAGGCTACGACTGATTTAACACGACTTAGAAACGTCCGAATTCCATAATGAAATATTCCTTCAAATTCTTTCGTAACCAATTTAAAAAAGTCTACCCCCGACAAAGTCACAAAAAGCTTCGATAATATCGAGCCCCAAAAACTCTAACAAATGAAAAAGGTCTCGAACATTACCTTAATATCTCATGCTAAGGCATTTTTGATTACTAATTGCAAAAAAAAAAGTAAATATTGAAGAGCTGAAAGGGAAAAGAAAAGCCTTATATTCATATACAAAATATTCTTCTTTGCAAGGGCCAAATTAGCCAAGTACAAATTTTTCTACAGCGGCCCAAAACGGCCTCATAAGAAAGTATAAAGGGAAAAGAACAAAAAATATACTAAGTCCTAAGAGGCTTGGTCCCCATCGGAAGCAACATCTCCTTCCTCAGGACCTTCTCCATCTTCAAACTCATTGAGGCAATCAGAGTCATCCTCAGGGAAGGACAGTTTTTGAGCCCGATTTTCTTTTGCTCAAGCATTATCGATCTTAACCGCAATGTTGAAATCTTGGGCTTGAGCATCCTCAAGGGATTCCCTCCGAGTTTGTCACTTTTCATGATCTATCATGCTCCTAGCTTTAGTCTGGATGGCCTCGACGTCTATTTTGAACTGGTCCAACTTTTCATCTGCCTTAATGCCGGTCGCGGCTACCTCAGACTTAGCATCCTCGAGCTTGTTGGTGGCTGAATCCAGTTGGGACTAAATATCTTTGATCTTCTCGGTCTACACTAAGTTTTTCTCTTTCGCAACTCGAAGCTGAGTCTAGGTTGAATCCAACTGCGCTTGGACGGTCTCTTTCATCACGTCCAGGATATCTATATTTGCCTTAAGTGGCTCAGCCTCGGCCCGTACATCATCCACCTGCTTGCTGAGTCGATCGATTTGCTCAAGCCTCTAGTGGATTTTCTGAATTGGGTCATTATTTGTTATCTATAACTCGTCTTCACTATCATGAAGCATTCTGAATGCCTGTTTGTCCATGTCAGTGTGCTCATCCCAAGCTGTAACCAGATCGGTCTGGAGTCTTTCACTAAGGAACCTATAAGTGTCACTTTTCTCAGTAAGGCCCCAAACCTCGGCTTGTGCTCCTCTCGAACTCTGACGAAAGCTTCGTGGTGCAACACCAAAGCTTGCAAGTAAGGAAAAAGATGTTAAGAGTAATTTACAATTCTAAGTATAAAAGAAAGAAAGAGATTCTCAGGGATTACCCGATTTAGAGCGTGTTGGGCCTCGTTGAACAAGCAGTCGGCCCCCACAACGTTCATCACGACTTGGTCCTCTTCGGTCACCAAGCCTCTTAGCTAGTTGGAAATCTCAACCGAGGGGAGAAGACTCAAGCATCTTCTAGGACGGACAATACTAGATGCCATTTGCAGCTTGGGTCAGCGCTCGGACTCGGGAATTGGTCTGCCAGCCTCGAGCTCGATGAAGATCCAGTGGCCCTCGGCGATGGTATTTTCTTCCGGATCGATAAGTCACCAAATCGGGGGATATCCTCTGAAGTAGCAACTTTGATCCCATCGGAGAAACCATGGAGATCAATCCGCTGACTATCCAACATGTTGGCCTCTCGAATCATGGTTTCTCAAATCCGGGGGAGTCCGAAATGTCGACCACCCCGAACTCGACCCTAGGGACCTCTTCCGTTGCTTGGGGAGCCTTTCTCCAGATTCTCTCTCACCATCTTAGCTAGGACGGGCTGACCTCTATTCTTCCCGACTCAGGGACCTCGACCGAAGCTCCTTTATCGATTGCCTCCGGTTCAGAGGACTTTTGTACCGAAGCCGTAGCTTGCGTACGAGCCACCAGCTCGGTCTCTTCTTCTTCTTCGGACTCATCCCTTAGCCCACGTACTGAGTCCAAAGATAGGGGGATGGTGTTTCCCTTGGGCTTACAAGGCTTCCTCGCGGTCTTTTCTTTTCCAAGCCCAGGGGACTCAGGGCTCTTTTTCTCTTTCTCTTCTTGGATGGATTTGGAGATGATGGTTGGGGAAGGATTTCTTCATCACAGGAAGGAGGTCTCATCGCAACATCCTTCCGGAGACTTGCAAATAAAGGGAGACAGGTTAGTTACGAAAAGACTGAAACAACAAACAGTTAGAAAACAAAAATCTACCATGGTTGCAAGCCTTCCATCGACCCTTTGATAGCTCCGTCCAAGCACATTCAGAGTAGGACCTCTGAGACACCAAGCCTTCGACCCATCGCTTCAATTCCAGAATCGGGTCTGGCATCTGAGCCACAGCTGGAACACCAAATAGAAATGAGGAAAGGTAGAAGGAAGTGAAAACGGCAAAGCAAGCATTTAAGGTAGATGCACTTACGATTCATGTTCCACCGCTATGGGAACAAAATGTATTCCGCAGGGATCAGGTCCGATGTCCTTATTCGGACAAATCTGTCCATCTAACCTCAATCACGGGTCTCGTCGATACTGGAGAACAGGGCTCTGTTGGCCCGGCGGGCGAGCTTAATCAGTCTCTCTCGGTAGAGCCAGAAACTGTAGAGGCGCATGAGATAATCGAGAGTGAAGGAGCATCCCTCGATCTTGCTTTTGAAGAAACGGAGAAGGACGACGAATCTCCAGAATGACGGATGGATCTGACCTAGGGTGACGTCGTATCTTTTGCATAAGGCTACTATTATGGGATCCAAAGGGATAGATGTAAATGGGTAAGTGTAAACACTTAAATACCCATCTACGTAGGTGGTGATCGATTCTTCTGGAAAGGGAACGACCACATCTTTATTCTCTCAGTTG
This sequence comes from Nicotiana paniculata, assembly GCA_005239505.1. NCBI lineage: Eukaryota > Viridiplantae > Streptophyta > Magnoliopsida > Solanales > Solanaceae > Nicotiana > Nicotiana paniculata. Next base: position 15,166 of record MDKI01074804.1, read on the forward strand.
CATTCCTCTTTGACCTTATCGAGGATGCCCTCAATGATGGTGCACATATATCTCAACATCGGATCACACCAAACCAGCACCGAGGGGGTCTTCCCTATCTTAAATTGGCGACAATCGGGCACCCCGCCGGAACGAATTCCTCAGGGTGGGGTTTCGCCGCAGCCGCATCACCGACATGATGCAATGAAGAAGAAACCTCTTTTTGTGGCACAGTTTTAGAAGTTTTGGCCATTTGTAAAAGAAAATAAGAAAGTAAGGGAATTGATTAGGGTTCACGGAATTTGGATATGGAGATTGTAAAAGTAAGGATTCTTTGAAAGTAAGGGCAGGGAAGACGTTGATTGTAAAAGTTTGAATGAGAGAATGTTGAGGTTTTTATAGGTTCAAGGTGACGGTTCAGAGCCGGTAGTGGCCGACCAGCGCCTGAGAGACATTTAATGCCTTGGTAACTGGACTTACGAGACATTTCGTTGCTTGCGTCACGGTCGAGCTCGTCACTGACATCATCACTCAAAAGGATGGAGCTCGGGAATTCATGTTGTTTCTCATCATCTTACTTCTGAGAAACGAGGGACTATCTGTATACGGTCAGAATGGGCATGCCCTTCTTGTGACTAATCGAGGTTGGATCATGATAGGCCACGGTTCGACCTCGTATTATATCGAGCCTCAATACAAAGTTAGGTTGCCGAACCCTTAATTCGGGGACCGATCAAGGACGAAGATCAGTCAAGATCGAGACCAAGCGGAACGAAGGTCCGGTAGGATCGAAGGGGGTTTACCTAGTCAAGTAAAGGTAAAATTGTATTTATCACTATTAATAATGAAAATTACAGATATCTAATAAGATGATTCGTTGTCCCGTAAACACGCAATAGGATGTGGGATAGCTGTGAAAGAGCAAATGGACCTTAATGCTTCTTTAAACAAAGAGACAAAGCAAACTACAAAACTCAATACTGGATTCTATAAAGTGGGGTGCCCATATATTTCAAAATGCCAGTACAGTAGGCATAGAGGCCAACTCAGCCTAAGAGTTGAATCCTATGTAATTTTTAAACTTTACGAGATCCAATTAAGGGTTGTACATTGTCCGATTCATATTGATGTGTTTGTCCCAAGGTACACTAGTTTACAAGCTGTGATTTGAACTGCTCACTGACTCTTTGTACAGCATGTATGAAAGACACTTTTTTCACTGTCAAATCATTTAATAGATAATCACAGTTATTCTTTTATAGTAGGGATTAACTTAAATAATAGACAGCTTACTATATCATGTTAAAATATACTCATAGTGTAAATATTTTTTATATTGTTAGTTCAAAAAATTGATGTTGTCTAGATTATTGCATGGTCACTCATTCAAAGCCATTTTACTCGAAATATGTGAAGGCTTTGGATTCTCGATCCAAGCTGGCTTACCCTTTCTATCATGATTTAGGGTGATGTGATCGATCATAAGAGAATTGAGGAAAATAAAAAGAATGGGTAAAGGCCCCCACCATTGCTAAATACGTAACTATACTAATGAGTTTCCCTACCAATTTACAGCTTGCTTTACTAATTACGGGAAAAGATCTCGATTTAGTTCTTTTCTTTCAGTTCTCGCATAATTTCCTTCATCGATCATCACTTATAGTCATTGCACTTAGGTTCAATCAATTAAAAAGAACCAATAAATTTTCTTCTTCCAGAAGTGATTATTCATTATCAACATAACATATAACTTTTCATACGTTGTAGGTGTGCTTGTTCAGTTTTCTTTTTTATCTTGAAAAGCTTTTATGAAATAACTCCGACGATATAGTGGTGAATGAGCGTTGGTAGTAAGATTTTATAAGGACCTGACGGTCGTTTAAAGTATTTGCACTTCGCTCGGTAGTTTACGGATATGAGTAACTCCGTATGATGTATTATCACTTATGGGATCGTCGGTTCTTGTTTTCAGGTTATTCGTAATCGATTTGGAAGAATGAATTTCATTGTTGAAGCTTTAAGTTGAAAGAGTTGACCAAGTTTTACTTTTTGTGAATTTGACCCCGGAACGGAGTTTTGATGGTTTAAGGTCCGGATGGTGATTTTGGATTAAGACGTATGCCCAAATTTGCATTTGAATGTTTCTAAAAGGTTTCTGCGCAAATTGGCGAAAGTTGAAAATTTAAAGGTTTGAAAAGTTCATAAGTTTGACCGGAAGTTGACATTGATGATATTGGATTCGGATTGTGGTTTTTTGAATTGGAATAGCTTCTTTATGTCATTTGGGACTTGCGTGCAAAATTTGGGTCCATTTCGGGTTAATTTGCTATGTTTCGGCACGAGTTATGGAAGTTGAAGAGTTCATTAAGTTCAATTTGAGGTGTGATTCGTCGTTTCGATTTTGTTATGCGTGACTTGAGGCCTCGAGTATGTCCGTATTATGTTATGGGACTTGTTGGTATATTTGGACGGGGTCCCGAGTGGCCCAGGTGAGTTTCGGACGTGGTTCATATCATTTTTATCTCTTGTTGCATTGCTGAAGATTTCTGGTGCTGGTGTAGTGGCATCTGTGTAGTCTTCATCACAGAAGCGACTTCGTAGATGTGGGTTGTTCATCCAGAAGCGGGAGAGGATTAGGTGCGGAGTCTTCGCAGATGCAAAAGATTTGGGCGCCTCTGCGGCTTCGCAGAAGCGATGGACTTGGACGCAGAAGCGAAATGGAGCACATAAGTACGTTTGGCTTCGCACCTGCGATTTGCGCAGAAGCGGAACAGTGTCCGCAGGTGTGAGTGGTCGACTGATTAGTGGATTCTGCAGAAGCGAGGCTTTGAGTCGCAAAAGCGACGCTGCAGAAGCGACTATTGTTTCGCAAATGTGAAAATGCTTGGGCAGACTCAATTTAATTCGAGGTTTTGGTTCTTTTATCATATTTTGATATGTGGAACTCAGATTGAGTCGACTTTTGAAGCGTTATTCATTAGAAGGATTGGGGTAAGTGTTCTACACTTGTTCTTGATTTTATTTAATGAATCTATCTTCATTTTTGGCAATTGGTTGATGAATTTTAAAGAGAAAATGGGGAGTTTTAGCCTAAAGTTTCATAGAATGAGTTTTTGAGTTTTGAACATCGATTCAGAGTCGTATTTGAGTGAAACTAGCATGGTTGGGCTCCTAATTGAATAGGTTGTCGGATTTTATAAGTTTCCTTGGGTTTCGAGGCGCGGGCCTGGGTTTTGACTTTTTAATTGATTTTGGGCTTCTGATTAAGGATTTGACCTTTATCATTTAGAATTGTTCATTGGGCTTTATTTGATGTATTTAGGTTGCTTTTGGCTAGTTTTGAGTCGTTCGGAGGTCAGTTAATGCGGGATGTCATTTTGGAGCATCGTTTGTCTTGATCGGTATTGAATTTGGCTTGTTCAAGGCAAGTAGCACTTCTAAACTTGGTGCTGAGGGTATGAAAACCCGAATTACCTGTTATGTGTTTGGTGAGGAGGTGATGCCCATGCTAGGTGACGGGCATGTGGGTGTGCATCGTTTGAATTATTACTTTAATATTCCTATGGTACTGTGTAATTACCTGATCTTATCTGTAAATATGAAATCTCTACGTACTAGAGATATTGAGCTATGATCCATTGTTAGAAACCATGTCTGGGCTACATGTTTATTTTGTTGGGACCCACTGAGGTCATATTGCTGTGGAATTATTTGTTTAAATTGTAATTTCATACTCAATCATGTTCATTCATTCCGTATCATATCTCAGTATCTGTTATTGTTTATTGTCACATCTCATATCATTGGTTTGGCTTGCTTAGTATGAGCGTTGTGAGCCCGTAAGGCTGGAGAGATTGGTGACTAAGTTGGGGCCTGAGTTCCGAGCTGTGAGTGATATATGTAAATATGTGGATTGGGTTGCACGCCGCAATGGGCCTTATGTGTTTGTGTGTGTGTGTGTGTGTGTGTATATATATATATATATATATGGGATTGGGCTGCATGTCGCAGTGTGTTTCATTGATTTATGCCATGATTGGCTTGATATAGTACTTGGGCGGAAGGAGCCCTTCCGGAGTCTGTACACACCCCTAGTGAGCGCAGTTGATTTATATTGAGGGATGGATCTTCCCTGGGATGGATTGGCCATATACAGTACTGAGTGACTGAGCGTGCCGAGTGATTGAGCATGGTGAGGGGAAAGTTTGAGGCAGTGAGATTTGAGTACTCTGAGAGTGTGAGTACATGAGTTCACCACTGAGATGTATTGCATTTCACATGCGTACTTGATATACATGCACAGAGATGCATTTCTTTTCTATTACCCGATTTAGGTGACATTCATGATTTCACCTGTATATTGACATGTAGGCATAGAGATGTATTTTTTCTCATGCTATCTAAAAATTAAAACATCTTATTTATTGTTGAAAGGTTTTTGGGTAAAATCACGGCTTTCAAACTTACTCATATGATTTTGGTGTTTTCGGTGAAAGATTTAGGGATTTACTGATTTTTCCGTACTTTGAACGAGTTGAGCATCTTACCTCTGAGTTATTTTCATGTACCCTTTTATTATATTGTTATGAATTGTTGCTGGTTATTGGAGTTGGACTCTTACCCTTGTCCCAGCTCGTCACTTCTTTCAACCTAAGGTTAGGTTTGTTACTTCTTGAGTACATCGGATCGGTTGTACTCATACTACGCTTCTGCACCCAGCGTGCAGATGTTGGATGTTGATGTTGTTGTGTTCGGCGGGCGCTGGATTTGAAGATGTACTTGCTTTCCAGTTGTAGCTGCCTCATGTTCATGGTAGCCTTAGAATTATAGAAATCTGTTAATGTATATTTCAAACAGATGATGTATTCATACTAGCCATGTAAATTCTAAATCTTAGACGCTCATGATTTGTACTACCAGTCATTGAGGGATGTATAAGATTCAAATATTTCTTTTATTTATTTGTCTCAATAAATTTCATTAAATTGGTTAGTGGTTAATTGGATTACCTAGCAGGTTGGGTTAAGTGCCATCACGACTAGTTGGATTTTGGGTCGTGACAAGGTGGTATCAGAGCTCTAGGTTCATAGGTTCTACAAGTCACGAGCAAGTGTCTAGTTGAGTCTTGCAGATCGGTATGATGACATCCATACCTATCTTCGAGAGGCTACAGGGCATTTAGGACAAATTTCCTATATTTCTTTCTTTATCGTGTGGCATTGATTCAGCTTGAATAACAACACGCATTCGTATGCACATATGAGTGCTTGATATCAGCTGTACATCGACGACTAGTGATTCCATGGATGAGGTGCGAGATGAGATTTCTGTGTGCCAATGATGGGCCAGTCTGGAGGACTTGAGGCTGGGTTTTGTCTGTAGCTTGAGCACGGGGATTTCGGTTGTGTGAGAATGTACTTTGGACTTATAAGTCTGGTAGTGTTCCTATTAGTGGAATTTATGTCTCGATGAGTGGTTGGATGGATATATGCTGAGTATGACGTGACTGCGGGATGCGTTCAGGTGGATTGAATGTGGAGAGAAGAGTTTGCTTGAGATGTAAAAAAAAGGACTATTGGGTGCTCGATTTCTGTCTTGATGTGACGTATAGTCCCGAGTTATGAGTGTATTGGAGGATCTTGCATGTTGTAACTATGGAATGAACTAGGTTCTCATGCCTTGTTGGCGAGTTCAGACTCATGAAGATTAAGTGATGGCGTAGTAGTTGTGGCTGGGAGAGGGTATAAAGAGATATCAGTCTGAGGCTAAGCAGGTGGGTTATTACCTGTGAGGTAACTTACAGATGTGTGATCCTTATAATGTTGTGTGGAGGCTTCCTTTTCTACCAATGGGTTATATATGTGTGATCTGTGTATGGATCGGTGGTGATAGTTTCCTTGACCGTCACGAGGATGAATGCGAGATTTGCAGATGATTTGAGGTATTAGATGGTTTGAGTTACATGAGCTTATGAAGTATTGAGTTGAACTTCGGTGCAGGATTATGGCCGTAATAGAGTATGTGTATTATGAGTTATCGAGTGTTTTGTTCTATGGCTTTGATCCAAGTAGGGGAGTCTACTATCGATGATTTGATGCATGGTTATGTGTTGTACTGGTTTCGATTGGGGGCATATTTGTGAATCGGATACGACTTGTAGAGATTATGATTGAGAATTACTCGAGTAAAGGAATTTATAGATACGGGTTATGTTACACTTTATCGGTATATGGAAATTACGTGATGATTTGTGTTTGTTATTTGTGATGGATGTAGTGTGCATGGAGTAAGGATTCACTCAGTTTCTTAGAGGCGTGGGTTACTTCTTTTGGTGTTATTTTTCTAATGGGGGCACAGGTCGTTCCATCATTTGGGCAGTGCAATTGAGATTTAAGCAGAGTGGATGACTCTCGGAAAGGTTCTACTAGATTCAAGATTTATATGTAGCAATTGAGAATTCTTCGAATTCGTATATGGATAGAATTTGAGATTTAAGTTGGATGGTGTCGACACTTGTGGCGTTCCTATATCATTGTGGATTATGCAATTCAGTATCAAGGAGGTGAAGGAAACATTTTTAGGTTCACGTAAGGTCTCTTCAGAGTGGATGTATCGGTTGTAGTGCTTTGGGGGTACTTTAGAGGGAATTTAACAACTTATGGTCCTTAGGGCGATGTGATTATCTGTCAGGATCTCGTGGGGTGAGTTTTTGTTAAGGATCGTGGTGTTCTGACAAGAGAAGTGTCAAACTTGATGGTAATTCGGAAGGAACTCAGAGAAATAGGACAACTTGATAGTAGGTTGGATCAACACAGTAATGGATATGGTCGGTTCGTTGGGTGCTTATGATGCGGTGCGTTTCTACGAGTGTTTTATGGCAACACTCTTGGGTTTGGCGACATGTGTGGCTTGGTTGAGCTAGAGAGATTCAGTTCTGATGACTTGGTTATGTGAAAAATAGTTTCAAAGTATTCTCAATGGTTTCTACCACGGTTCGAGGTGTATATTTCCTACTGGTGTGTGGAACATGTTGCGTATTATGATTTTCTCCTAGATGAGATCAAAATGAAGGTTCCTGGCTAATTGGGTATGTAGTTTGCTTGTGGCTCAGAGTTGATTATGAGATTCTCGTACTTTTTCATATGATGGCATGATTGATGCGCTGTATTGTGTGGGATTAGGATCTGCGTGTGAAAGATCACGATTCGGTTTTGAAAGAAAGGCCATGAATTCTTAGGGCATGGATGGTTTCAAATGACTAGGTGAATGATATTACTATTTGGTATTGCTTGAGGAGAGTGTACATTTCAGAAGCCGCACTGTGTTTTGATTTATGGATATTTCATTGGTATTGCGGCACTCTCCTGGTTGATCAATAGCTGATATCCAAATTTTTCTATGTGGAACGAAAAAATTATAGAAGTATTCCTCGTGGGATGATCGTTTATGAGAGATGTGGTAGACATTAAGGCGGTGGAGATGGGATCAAATATGGTGATTCGTGTGTTTTATGGATTTAAAGACTGGGAATTTTCAGAAGCAGGTTGTTTCGTGGTTGTGGATTGTGAAGATGTAGCCAAAGCTAGCCAGATGATAGTATATGTTTTGGTTAGGTCATTGTGGACCTTCGGAGGGTAAATTATCTATTTGTGGATGACCAGAGTTGATTTGGGGCCCATTGGTAGGCCCAACGAGGATGTGTATTCTGCACCGGGTCGGATTGCTGGCTCTGTACTGCTAGTGTTGAGGGATGTGTCATTCAGTTAGAGTTGAGATTATTACTGTTATAATATGTTCTATGTATTACTTTTCCATTCTACGAAGGGTTGTGATTCCTTGGTTATATGCACACATGGTGCGGTTCTATTAAGGGTCTTATAGAGGAATTGGAGCGAGATGGTATTAGGGTGTTGAATGATTGATTGTGCGTTTGGTTATGTTCATTCCGGATTGTGGTATTGTGTTATTTGTTTCTCCGTGGTTATGGCCATGCACCTTGGGTACTTGATGTCGAATTACGCATGGTTGTTGACTTTGAGCATGGTGGCTTGAGGCATTTCATATGGGCCAGTGATTGGATGGGGCCATGTATTACAAAAGAGTCATGTTGGGATATGATCCCTTGTGTCAGATTCGTGTGTTTTGGTTCTACTATGTGTGATGGTTTCTTAGCATTGCGTTGTGGTGGTACTTGTTGAGCTTGCAGGACAGTTCTCTCGTTTGAGTCATTTTCCATGTTTGAGTACATTTGAATTGTTGCCTATTGGTGAACGGATTGCACGGTTTGTGATTTAAGGTTGTATTGGCGTGGCATGTCAACAGAGTAGCTGGTACCTGATAAGATGAGGTCATCGGATCTAGAATGGGTGCTATCAGATCTGATTGCAGTATATTTGAAAGCATAATATCGGAAGTCGACTTAGAAATTGACATTAGTTTTTGTCGAAGAAGAAGAAGCTCCATGGCTTGTTGATCTGATAAGTGGTCCTGAGTTTCTGCGTGTTTCTTTCATCACGGTGCACAAAGGTTTTAGAACGAGGTTTTGTTTGATATGAGGTATTATTACCCGATTTATTTTTAAATAGCTACAGTGATTAGAAATTATTGCTATGAGTATTTGAGTTATGTGGTATATCATGTGATATATCTTGGGTTATGGTTATGGCTTGATGCAGCTTGTTCAGACTTATACAACGTGTAGATGAGAGATTCGGGTCTTATAGGAAATTTTGGATGTTGGAAATTAGGTTCTAAGGTTTATGAGCTAACGTTGAATTAAGGATCTTCAGTTAGGTTGTGTCGCCGGGTTTATATGGATTAGGGTGACGTGGTATCACCCCCGAGTATGTGCATAGTAAGGTTACACAGTGATCAGATGGCTTAAGAACAACTCTTAGCACGTTCGAGGACGAACGTATGTTTAAGTGGGGGAGGATGTAACAACCCGACTGTCGTTTAGAGAATTTGCACTTCTTTCGGTAGTTTACGGGCATGAGTAGCTCCGTATGATGTATTATGACTTATGGAATCGTTGGTTTTGGTTTTCAGGTTATTCGGAATTTAAGACCCGAGTTTGAATTGAATTTATGTTTTTCTATCTTTTAATTATATTTGTGATGAATTACTCCATGTCTATGGAGTAGTTCCCTTTAGGTTTTGATGGATTTGGTGTATTGATATTTCTTTGTGGATTATAACTCTAGTTTTATGTATTGAAGCATTTTTGGATGATTTAATTGTTGCATCTATATTCACTTGTTCATGTAATCGAGAGAGGCATAACTTGTGATATCTTTGCATTATATTGTTGGTTTAGTTTATTAATTCTTCTTAGTAATCGAAAGAGGCTAGTTGAATCATTCATTAAATCTAATCAGGAGGATAATCAAGAGAGGTTCTCCTAATGACCAATCCACTATGCTTTCTTGCATATTTTCATAGAGCTTAAATTGGTTCATCTCATGAGGTTAAGACTTAATCGAATGAAGAATTTCTACTAAACAATTGAATTAATAATCAAGTGAATTTGAGAGCCTCACTTGAACATTATAAGTGAATTAACTAGAGTTAAATCCTAGACAATTATCTTGCACATATCCTATCAAACCTTATCTTCACCAATTGATATCTATCTTTGCCTATTCCTTGCTTCGATTGTCATTAGTAAATAACCTTAGATTCTTAGTTAATTTTAGTATTAATCACATAAATATCAACCGTTGTTCATCTTGCATAGCAATCAAGCTAGAAACTACGATAATACTGTTTAATTCCAATCCTTGTGTATACGATATTATACTATACTATATAATTAGAGAGCATAATTTAAGTGGTGTTTTTTTATCGTCAGTTATCCTTCTGTTAGAGTGCGGTGGAGAGGTCATCCGATCGAGGCAGCTACGTGAGAGTCCTAGTCTAGTATTCGGAGTAGATACCCACCTCTTTTCACCAGTCCAGGTACCTTTCTATGTCCATTTGAGGATGAACTTTTATTTTATAGGTGGAGAATGTGATGACTCTATAGGTTATTTTGAGTTTTAGCATTTATCTTCGTGTTCAGAGACCTCGATTAGCTCTATTTAGTGATTCTTTGTAACGACCCGGTCGGTCGTTTTGAGAGTTAGCTCCCCGATTCCCTAATAATCGTTTCTCCCATGTCTATTTATGTTATTGGAACTTGTCGGAGCATTGAGTGATGAAATCCGGAGTGATTTTGGACACATAGTCCATAAATGTGGATTTTAGCCTTTGAAATCAGGCTGTATCTAGAGCTGTGTGAAGAAGGATCCGGAATGGAATTCCGCCGACTCCGTTAGCTCCTTAGGGTGATTTCGGGGTAGGAGTGTGTTCGGAATGTGTTTTCGAGGTCGGTTGCAGATTTAGGCTTGAATTGGCGAAAGTTGGAATTCTGGCGATTTCGACCGATAGGTGAAATTTTGATATCGGACTCAGAATGGAATTCTGAAAGCGATAGCAGGTCCGTAATGCAATTTGTGACATGTGTGCAAAATTTGAGGTCATTCGGATGAGTTTTGACGTGTTTCGGCATCGGATGTGAATTCTAGAAATTTCATAAGTTCTTAAGCTTGAATCTATGCATAATTGATGATTTTGATGTTATGAGATGTGTTTTTAAGGCTCGAACAAGTTTTAACAAGGTATTAGGGTTAGTTGGTAGGTTTGGTTGAGGTCCTGGGGGCCTCGGGTTTGTTTCAGATGTCCAATGGGTGAATTTGGAACTTTAAGAGCAGCTGAACCATTTCTGGTTCTGGTGTCTCGCACCTGCGATGGTTTTTCTGCAGGTGCGGACACGCAGGTGCGAAGGGGGTGCACGCAGGTGTGGGGGTAGTTCAGGCTGGCCAAACTCGCAGGCGCAGAAGAATATCCGCAGGTGCAGAGCCGCATCCGTGACCCAACCACCGCAGGTGCGACCCCAGGCCTTTTAATGAGTTTCCGCACCCGCGATTATGTTTCCGCAGGCGCGATCCCTAGGTCGCAGGTGCGGAATCCCTGGGCTGGTTATACCAAAATCCGAGGGTTTGAAATTCATAACTCCAAAATCGATTGAGAGCTCGGGATTTGGCAATTTTCAGTGGAATTTGAAGGGGAGAATCATAGGTAATGTTTTCTAACCTTAATCCATTTGTATATCAATAATCTCTATCAATTTCCTCAATTTAATCAATGAAATTGGATGAAAAACCATGAAATTGGGATGAAACTTCCCCAAGTAGAAATCTGAGGATTTAGGGGATTCAGACGTTGGATTTTTTTGATTCTTGTTCGAGTGAGTTCATGAGCGAATGGGTGTTCGGGAAATATTATTTTTACCCGATTTCGAGACGTCGGCCCCTGGGACTTTTTGGGCGAATTTCCTAATTTCGCGTATTAGCTTCAAACTTATTAGTTATTTTGTTTCCTTGAAATGATATGTACACTATGCAATCAAATTGACTAGATTTGGGCCACCCGGAGTTGGGTACTCGTGGAAAGAACGTGGTATTGCGTTGATTAGCGCAGTCAAGGTAAGTGGCTTGCCTAGATCTGTGTTGGGGACTTCCCCTTAGGCATTTTTATACTGATTTTGTTATGTGGACACCGTGTACGTGAGGTGACGAGTGCGTACACGGGTCATTGTTTCTAAAATTCCACTTTTCCTTCCATGGCATCACTCATTTTCATTCCTATATTAACTTTTCCTGTCTTAACTGAGTAGTTAGCTTAAGAATAAGCATGCTTACCTGTCCTTACTTGAGTTCCCCCTATTTGCTACTAGTTGCACCATGCTTAGGTAGTTTTACTTTATTCTTGCCTGTTTTTTTCTTTTGAACTTTATAATTAAGCCGTATGCGACATACTTCTGCATTGCATATTTAAATTGGGAATACGGACCGAGATCCGGGAGCTTTCCCCCTGTACTGCATTGCATATTTAAATTGGGACTACGGACCGAGATCCGGGAGCCTTCCCCCTGTACTATATTGCATATTTAAATTGGGACTACAGACCGAGATCCGAGAGCTTTCCCCCTGTACTGCATAGCATATTTAAATTGGGACTACGGTCTGAGAACCTGGAGATTTCCCCGTGTAATGCATTGCATATTTACTGTTGAGATATATGCTGTGCTGAGGCGAGGGGTCTCTTTCTGTTATTAATTCTTCCAGTTTCTATTAATCCTGTTTATCATTGATTATCTATATTTCACTGTTTAAATTTATAACTGACTTGTTTTAAAACGCAGTAGAGTCTCAACCTGACCTCGTCACTACTTGACTGGGGTTAGGCTTGGCACTTACTGAGTACCGAATGTGGAGTACTCACGCCCTTTCCTGCGCATGTTTTCCCCTTGTGCAGATCCAGGTAATAGTGCACCGTACAGTGGCTTGGCGTATCTTAGCAGCTTCTTACGAGACCGCGAGGTAATTCTGCCGCGTCCGCAGGATCTCACGAGTCCCCTTCCTACTCTAGTATAGATACAGGAGATATATAGATACATTTTCCTTATTCCTTTGTATAGAGCTACAATAGTTCAGAGTTTGTGACTTTGTGATGTTCTGGGTTTTGGGAAAGTAAAAGCTGTAAATGTCAAGCGGCTAAATTTTATAGTATTGCTTCTTCCTTACTGTTTCTATTATTGTTTTGTCTTCTTTTTCTCGCAAATTTTAGGCTTACCTAGTCGTAGAGACTAGGTGCCGTCACGAGAATATTCGGAGGATAATTTGGGTCGTGACAAGTTGGTATCAGAGCGTCTAAGTTCATAGGAGTCAAAAGTTAGAAGCCGGTTTATTAGAGTCTCACGGATCGATGCGGAGACGTTCGTATCTATCTTCGAGAGGCTATGTAACTGTTAAGAACAATCAAATTCTTTGGAATTCCTTATCGTGCTAGTACTGTCATCAAACTCTTAAACTCTATTCTATTTTTGCTTGCAGATGGTTCGTACCCGTACCGGACGTACTGATTACCAGGCACCCGAGCCCCCAGTTAGAACCACTAAAGGCAGGGGCCGGGGGAGAGGACGAGCACGCGATGCAGCCCGAGCAACGGCTAGAGTAGAGGCAGATGAGCCCCCAACAACCACAGTTGGAGGGGCACAGGAGGTCCCTACTGTTACTCCAGACCTCTATGAGACATTGGCTCAATTCTTGAGTGCCTTCAGTACTTTGTCTCAGGCGGGACTACTCCCGATAGCTCCAGCTACATCCCAGGGCGGGGGAGGGACACAGACTCCCGCAGCCCGTACTCCCGAGCAGAGGGTTCATATTGGGCAGGTTCCAGAGTATATTCCGATGCCCCCAGCAGCTCCAGCTCAGCATTTGACTAGGATAGATGTTCCTGAGGCAGAGCAACTCCGACTTGATAGGTACAAGAAGTACCACCCACCTGAGTTCAGCGAACTAGCTCGGAGGACGCCCAGGGTTTTCTTGAGGGGTGTCATCGCATTCTCCGCACTATGGGTATTGTGGAGATGAGTGGGGTTTCTTTCACTGCCTTCCAGCTGAGGGGAGCAGCCTATCAGTGGTGGTGTGCTTTTGAGCTTAGTAGTCCAGACGAGGTAGCTTCACTTACTTGGGCTCAGTTCTCCGAGATGTTCTTGCTTGAGTTTGTCCTTCAGAGCCTCAAGGATGCTTGGCGTGCAGAGTTTGAGCAGTTACGCCAGGGTACCATGACTGTGTCAGAGTATGCAGTCCGTTATAGTGATTTGGCTCGCCATGCACCAACTTTGGTTGTCATTGTCAGAGAGAGGGTTCGACGCTTTATTGAGGGACTCAACCCCAGTATTCGGACCAGCATGGCCAGAGAGTTGGGGACCGGTATTACTTACTAGTAGGCCATGAGTATTGCCCAGAGGATTGAGACTATGTTAGCCCGGGACAGGGAGGAGAGAGAGGCCAAGAGGTCTCGAGAGACTGGTCATTTTTCAGGAGCCCGTGCACCAGCAGCATGCTATGGTAGGGGTTTTGTGAGTCGCCCCATTCACTCAGCTCTTCTAGCAGCCAGTTGTATTCCAGCTCCTCCTAGACCTTAGGAGCCTTATTATACACCACCAGTATCTCATGTGCCTGTTGCTCGAGGTGCTATAACTGGCCAGTCTAGCAGGCCAGTTCAGAATCAGCAGCAGCTGCCACGTCCTCCTAGGGGTTGTTTTGAGTGTGGTGACCCTCGTCATATGATCATAGATTTCCCCAGAGCAAGGAGGGGTGCACCACCTCAGACTTATTAGGTTCCATGTCTTCCACCGGGTCCCCCAGCTATTCTTCCATCCCCAACTGTACCCCACAATCTCAGGCAGCTTGGGGTGGAGGTCGGGGAGGTCGAGGTCACCCTAGAGGGGGAGGCCATGCCAGGTTCTATGCTCTTCGAGCTCGATCTGAGGCCATTTCTTCAGATTCAGCCATTACAGGTATTGTTCCCGTTTGTCATAAGGATGCATCGATTTTATTTGACCCAAGCTCTACATATTCGTATGTGTCTTCTTCTTTTGCTTCACATCTGGGGATATCTTGGGATTCTTTGAGTTCTCCCGTATATATTTCTACTCCTGTGGGATATTCTCTTGTTGTGGACCGCGTATATTGGTCGTGCTTGATTGTTATTAGTGGTTTTGAGACCAGGGCTGACTTACTATTACTCAGCATGGTAGATTTCAACGTTATATTGGGTATGGACTGGCTGTCTCCCTACTATGATATTCTTGATTGTCACGTCAAGACCGTGACGCTGTCTATGCCAGGATTACCAAGGTTAGAGTGGAGAGGTTCCTCGGAGTATACTCCCCGCCGAGTCATTTCTTTTCTTAAGGCTCAGTGGATGGTTGAAAAGGGTTGTGATGCGTATTTGGCTTATGTGAGAGATGTTAGTGCTGAGACCCCAATAGCGTAGTCAGTCCCAGTTGTCAGGGACTATCCTGATGTATTCCAGCTGATCTTCCGGGTATGACATCCGATAGAGACATTGATTTTGGCATTGACTTGTTGCCGGGCACTCAGCCCATTTCCATTCCTCCCTATCACATGGCTCCTCCTGAGTTGAAGGAGTTCAAGTAGAAGTTGCAGGAGTTTCTTGATAAGGGATTCATCAGGCCCAGTGTATCACCTTGGAGTGTTTCGGTGTTATTTGTGAAGAAAAAGGATGGCTCGATGCGTATGTGTATTGACTACCGGCAGCTGAACAAGGTGACAGTGAAGAACAGGTACCCATTGACTCGCATTGGTGATCTGTTTGACCAGTTACAGGGTGCTAGGGTGTTCTCCAAGATTGATCTACGTTCAGGTTATCATCAGTTGAAGATTCGGGATCCGGATATCCCGAAGACTGCCTTCAGGACCATATATGGCCACTATGAGTTCCTTGTTATGTCATTTGGGCCGACCAATGCCCCATCAGCCTTCATGCACCTGGTGCAAAGCGTATTTTAGCCTTATCTTGATACTTTTGTCATTGTGTTCATTGATGACATCCTGGTATATTCTCGATCCCAGGAGGACCATGAGCAACACTTGAGGACCGTGATTCAGACATTGAGGGAGAAGAAGTTGTATGCCAAGTTTTCTAAGTGTGAATTTTGGCTTGATTCTGTGGCATTCCTAGTCCATGTGGTGTCTTCGTATGGGATCAAGGTAGATCCGAAGAAGGTGGAGGCGGTACAGAGTTGGCCCAGACTATCCTCAGCTACTGAGATCTGTAGTTTCCTCGGTTTGGCTAGGTATTATCGCCGTTTTGTGGAGGGATTTTCATCCATTTCAGCGCCCATGACCAGACTGACCCAGAATGATGCACCTTTTATATGGACTGAGGAGTGTGAGGAGAGCTTTCAGAAGCTCAAGACAACCCTGACTACAGCTCCAGTGTTAGTATTACCCACAGGTTCAGGGTCCTATACAGTCTATTGTGATTCTTCGAGGATTGGACTGGGAGCGGTGTTGATGCAGGACGGTAGGGTGATTGCCTACGCGTCTAGACAGTTGAAGGTTCATGAGAAAAACTACCATGTTCATGATCTCGAGTTGCCAGCGATTGTTCACGCCCTGAAGATATGGCGTCATTATTTATATGGTGTTCCCTGTGAGATATTCACGGATCACCGGAGTTTGCAACACATATTTAGGCAGGAGGATCTCAATTTGCGCCAGCGTAGGTGGTTGGAGTTGCTAAAGGACTATGACATCACTATATTATACCACCCGGGGAAGGCCAATGTGGTGGCCGACGCCTTGAGTCGCCGGGCGGAGAGTTTGGGGAGTTTGGCATACCTTCATGCAGTTGAGAGGCCTCTAGCCTCAGATGTTCAGTCCTTAGCTAGTCAGTTTGTGAGATTGAATCTTTCTGAGCCTTGCCGGGTATTAGCTTGTGTGGTTGCTCGATCATTCATTTATGACCGTCTCAGAGAGTGCCAGTATGATGATCCCCACCTTTTGGTTTTTCAGGATAGAGTCCGATGGGGTGATGCTAGGGATGTGACCATAGGTGATGACGGGGTGACGAGGATGCAGGGCCGTATTTGTGTACCCAACGTAGATGGGCTTTGGGAGTTGATTCTTGAAGAGGCCCATAGTTCACAGTATTCCATCCATTTTGGTACCGCGAAGATGTACCAGGATCTGACACAACACTATTGGTGGCGAAGGATGAAGAAGGATATAGTGGAGTCTGTAGACAAGTGTCTCAACTGTCAGCAAGTCAAATGTGAGCATCATAGACCGGGAGGGTTACTTCAGCAGATTGAGCTTCCTGAGTGGAAGTGGGAGTGGGTCACCATGGACTTTTTGGTTGGACTTCCTCGAACTTTGAGGAAATATGATGCTATTTGGGTGATTGTGGATCGGCTGACCAAATCAGCCCATTTCATTCCAGTGCTGACTACATATTCATCCGAGAGGTTGGATGAGATTTATATCAGAGAGATTGTTCGCCTCCGCGGTATCCCAGTATCTATCATTTCAGATAGAGGTACACAATTCAATTCACAATTCTAGAGAGCCGTTCAGTAGGAGTTAGGCACCAGGGTAGAGTTGAGTACATCTTTTCACCCTCAGACGGACGGCCAGTCTGAGCGCACAGTTCAAATTATCGAGGATATGCTCCATGCCTGTGTGATATATTTTGGAGGGTCATGGGATCGATACCTGCCTCTTGCAGAGTTTGCTTATAACAACAACTACTAGTCCAACTTTCAGATGGCGCCGTATGAGGCTTTGTATGGTAGGCGGTGCAGGTCTCCCGTGGGATGGTTTGAGTCGGGCAAGGTCCGATTATTGGGTACAGACTTGGTTCAGGATGCCCTGGACAAGGTGAAGGTGATTCAGGAGAGACTTCGCACAACTCAGTCCAGACACAAGAGTTATGCGGACCGGAAGGTTCGTGACTTGGCATTTATGGCTGGTGATCAGGTTTTGCTTCGGGTATCGCCTATGAAGGGCGTCATGAGGTTCGGGAAAAAAGGCAAGCTGAGTCCGATATGTAACGGCCCTTTTGAGGTGTTGCTACATGTTGGGGAGGTTGCTTATGAGCTAGCTCTGCCTCCCAGCCTAGCATGGGTTCATCTGGTATTCCACGTCTCCATGCTCCGGAAGTATCACGGTGACCCGACTCATGTTTTGGATTTCAGCTCAGTCTAGTTGGACAAGGATCTACATATGTTGAGGAGCCTATGGCTATATTGGACAGGCATGTGAGAAAGCTCAGATCGAAGAATTTTGCCTCAGTCAAGGTTCAGTGGAGGGGTCAGCCAGTCGAGGAGGCGACTTGGGAGACCGAGCAGGATATGCGGAGTCAGTACCCTCATCTTTTCGCAGCTTCAGGTATGTTTCTATACTCGTCCGAGGACGAACGATTTTATTAAGAGGGGGGGATGTAACGACCCGGTCGTTCGTTTTGAGATTTAGTGCCCCGATCCCCTAATAACAATTTCTCCCATGTCTATTTATGTTGTTGGAACTTGTCAGAGCGTTGAGTGATGAAATCCGGAGTGATTTTGGACACATAGTCCCTAAATGTGGATTTTAGCCTTTGAAATCAGGCCGTAGCTAGAGTTGTGTGAAGACGGATCCGGAATGGAATTCCGTCGACTCCGTTAGCTCCATTGGGTGATTTTGGGATATGAGTGTTGGTTGATTTCCCAATGCACACGCAAGTGTACGTGGTCGACAAGTAATATAGGA